>JACXGJ010014070.1:0-15353 GCA_016801105.1 Esox niger | reverse complement strand
AACAGCTGCAGCTCATTCAGGATGCAGCTGCTAGAATGTTAACCAGGACAAAGAGGACAGAGCATATCACTCCGGTTCTTAAATCTTTGCATTGGCTTCTGGTCAGTTACAGAATAGACTTTAAAGTGGTGCTTCTAGTTTATAAGTATCTGAATGGTTTAGGACTCGAATACATTCCTGATATGTTTGAAGAATATAAACCGAGCAGGGCTCTTAGATCCATGAACTCTGGTCAGCTAGTAGAGCCCAGAGTTCAAACTAAACATGGAGAAGCTGCGTTTAGCAGGTATGCTGTACACAACTGGAATAAACTACCAGAAGATCTTAGACGTTCACCAAACATGTCCATTTTTAAATCCAAGCTAAAAATACTTCTCTTTTCACATGCCTATGACTGAGCTCTTAAACCTAACCACACTGTGAGCCTTATAGCTTCCTATGTTATCATAACAGCACTGTTCAGTCTTACAGCTTTTATAGCTTCCAATTTTTTATATTCTATTTCTATTTTCCTATTCCATGTTTTATTATTATGCTGTATTTTACATTTCTCTTGATTTATTTTGTTATTAAATGTTCATCTTGCTATCTTTTACCAATTGTAATGCAAGTTCTGGTGCTATCAGAGGAATAACCTCTGTGTAAATGTAACAATCTGCTGATGATGGATCTGACTGTTTTGATTCTATTGCATTATTTCTATTTTCACTGTAAAGCACCTTGAATTGCTTCTATGTATGAATTGTGCTATATAAATAAACTTGCTTGCTAATACTAGGGTAACATGGGGCAACATGCCCCCCAATGTAACTGTAACAAAACCCACAAAATGTCACCATTCTTTTTTTCAACACCTTCTCTGGCTGTCAATAGTCGTAATCAACAACAAATATTCTCTGTATCATCACACCTTCTCAGTCAACTATTTTGTCAGGATACCTGATTGGAGCACCAGTGGGCATTAAAGGCATTCTGAGAACTGCGACATCTTTAGTCAAGTTAATCAACTTAACAAGATGTGACAAGCAGCATATTGTGCAAGGTATTGTACCAAGTTTGAAAGCCAGTGTATTTGGTGACATGGAGTAAAAACACTATCAACAATTTGGGGACCTTTTTTGGCTTGACAACGCTGCTTTTACAACCAATGGTCAAAAATCATAGACTGCATCTTAAATGACATTCAGGTCAAGTATGCTGATTTCAGAAGCAGCCAGTGAATTCTTTACCAGTCTTGGTCAACCTACCCCTGGTCAACCTATCCCAGAGCAAGACAAGTAGTGGTAGTATCAGTTTTCAAAATATACATGCCATGGGAGGCCCAGTCATCCAAATGAACTAGCTTGTATGTTTGTTGTATTTGGACTGGTAACTTGGCAAATTGTTTTGTCTGACGCTAAAACAAGTCATAACTTGATGCAAGTATGTTGCTACCAAACCAACTTCTGCAAGAACTGGACATACACCCAACAGTTCAGTATGTTAAATTAACCAGTTGCCGCCCAGTTTAATGTCTAATCTAGTTATAGTTTATCAGATTAATGTCTAGTCACAGTTAACCAGTTCAGTATGTGTTATCTAGACATATGCTAACAGTGTATAATTTATAGTCTAGTTATTGCCTACAAGATTAATATGCTGAATCTAGTCATACCCTAACTTTTTGGTATGTCTAGTCAAAGTATAGCATACCACATTAATATGCTGAATCTAGTCATATCCTAACTGCGTAGTATGTCTAGTCTAGATATAGCGTACCAGATTAATATGCAGAATCTAATCATATCCTAACTGTTTAGTATGTCTAGTCTAGATATAGCATACCACATTAATATGCTGAATCTAGTCATATCCTAACTGTTTAGTATGTCTAGTCTAGATATAGCGTACCAGATTAGTATGCTGAATCTAGTCATATCCTAACTGTTTAGTATGTCTAGTCTAGTTATAGCGTACCAGATTAATATGCTGAATCTAGTCATATCCTAACTGTTTAATATGTCTAGACTCGATATAGCGTACCAGATTAATATGATGAATCTAGTCATATCCTAACTGTTTAGTATGTCTAGTCTAGGTATAGTGTACCAAATTAATATGATGAATCTAGTCATACCTTAACTGATTAGTCTCTTGTTGGATTCTTCATTTCTCTTGACCAACCCGCTTTGGATACACACACATCTCACATAGAATCCTTAGTTAATCAGGGTGGTTACATAAATGAGTATAACCTTCCAATTCTTTCATTAGCAGAGGTTTTCAACTGGTGGCCATGTAAAATGTTCACAAGTCTTCAATGGTGGGATCTGTTGCCCTGCCCATAAAATGTTCACAAGTCTTCAATGGTGGGATCTGTTGCCCTGCCCATAAATGCTGTTTATTAATATCTCCCAACAAACATACCAGTTACAGCCATTCAGATCTGCTAAAAGGAAATCTGTTGAGCTTAATCAATTTTCTCGCCAATGTGATTCTCACTGCCAATGTGATTGCTGCACCCGATTCCACTACCTGATACACAAGAGCATGTGTCACTCTAGTCTCACTCGTAACATAAGAATAATCAAAATAATCAATGTACTTCCTACCTCAACAGTTACCCCTGCAAAAATACCATCATCTTTTATATCGTGATTACAAAAGACTAGGTGGTACATGTTTTGAATTCAATTTCTCTGAATGCACTCCACACTTCACTGTTATTGTCTAACAAATCAATCTTAAGATGGATGCACTGCCCTTTGGATAAGAATGTCTGCCAAATAACTGTAATGACAAATAAAAAATTGGGACGCTGTATAAAATGTTAAAGAACAGAATGCAATGATGTGCTAATCATTGAAACCCTATATTCAATAGAAAACAACACAAAACATTTTGAAATTGAGACATTTTATTTTTCCGACGTACCTCTACTTTAACGATAATGCAACCCAGAATACAAAGCACAGTACTGTAAGCCCATTGGCTAATTACTGTCACGCTTTGACTGAATGTGACTTCCTGTGGATGGACAAATGATGTTCTTTTGTAAACTATACATAACAAGCATACATTCATACACTTAAACACACATCCCTATCACACATACAAAACAAAAACTTTACAAATTTGATAAAACATTAAAAGTACAATTCAATTCCTAATGAAAACAATAGGCCCATGCACTTGTCACAAATGACTAAGACGAAACAACAAAGGGAGTAACTGACCAATCAATGTTCCCGAAATGAAAATGAATGTAAAAAAGAAGATTGACACACCACACGCCGACACATAACTCATTGAATGACAGTCATCAAACTCAATATGTTTCTCGATTATAAGGGTCGAGAAACATATTGCCATCAACAGGCTACTATCAATGTGAACAGTGTTCAGCAGAAAACCAGACAGAAACATGACATCTTGAAAAAAACATTCCACCAAAGTCCAATGGACAAAAAAAAAAAAAAACATGTCCGTATCATGGTCCATGTGACAATATCATACAAAATACCTCTCCTGTTGCACCTATGAAAGATTCTACCTTTAAAATGGGGAAAAATTCTACTAGGAAAGGATTCACTCTCCAAACATACCATGATAACTGTCATAATGTCAATCAATACGCCCAATATTGGGATTTTCATCGTAGTTTCCCACCTGTCTTGCGAAAAACAAACATTCATACATTTGAAATCACCATATGAGTTAAATTAGGAAAATCTTAGATTGTAAGGACATTTCTCAATTTTCCAAATCAAGAGTCCTGTAATTCTTGTCTTTGGTCTTCTTTGTATCAGTGGTGTAGTTCGAATATCAGTTATTGCAGTGAGTGTGATGTGGACCCAGCAAATTGCCTGGTTGTCCATACAAGTCAGTGTAGGTGTATAGTGGAATGGTGAGTTTCCAACACTTCACTAAATCCACATTAACACCACACCAGTGTATTCCACTGTGTTGGGACCACGTGACTTTTCCATTCACCTGGCCCATGGTACTCCTATGTGGAGTCCTTCAGGACTCAGGTGGATTCTAATCTCGCTGCTAATGATTAATCTAGAAATGGAGTGTGAAGTCCAGTAATCTGAGTCTGGCATCATTCTTCATGTGAGTGGTCAGGAAGATTTGGAACAGATTTCACCAGTGTGGCTGTAAAAATCTTTCTTGAACATGTTGCTGGTACTCACACACTTAGTTGTCTACGTCAAGTCGGTGGTATGATGTATCATCAGAAAAGGGGTTGTGATGTCCTGATCTGTTGAATGTACTCTATAACTGCAAAACAACTATTAATGTGGTTCAACAGTCTATCGGACTATCCACTGGGTATTGTACCGTCAACTCCCAACAATTAAAGACAGTAGATCAGTCCTGAAACCTTCTAGATCTCAGAAGTTCCATCATTAGAGTGTCCATAATAGACTATGTCAAAAGAAATATTCCACCCAGAACTGGCTTGGTTGATGTTTGATTCCTTGACCTATATATACTTGATAGCAACTAGCAGTGAAATAAGATTTTATCAAAATATGAGAGGGACCATCTGGCTTGTTATCAGTGCACAATTCAAATCCCAGCATCCATGATGGTATGGGGGTGTATAAGTGCACATGGCATGGGTGACTTGCCGATTTGTGAAGGTATCATTGATGCTGAATTATACTATATACATGTTTTTAAGCAACATATAGTGTCACTCAAGCAGCACCTTTTTCAGGGAATGCCTCGCTTATTTCAGCAAGACAATGCCAGTCCACATTCTGCACGTATTACATTCGCATTTCTTTGTAGTAAAAGAGTTCCAGTGCTAATCTGGCCTTACTGCAGTCCACACCTGTCACCCATTGAAAACATTTGGTACAATATTAAATGAACTGAACTTTTGAGCAGCTGCAATCCTATAGCAATCAAGAGAATACCACATTTCACTTTCAAAACTACAGCAGTGGGTCGTCTCAGTTCGCAAACAATTACAGGGTTATGTTAAAAGAAGAGGTGATGCAACACAGTGATAAACAGGCCCCTGTCCCAAATGTTTTGAAGCGGGTTGCTGGCATAAAATTTGAAATGGGCTTGTATTTTTCCAAAAACAACATGTCTCAGTTTCAACATTTGATGTGTTGTCTGTTCTTTCAATTAAATATAGCGATAAATGATTTGCACATCACTGCATTCTGTTATTATTTGCATTTTACACCGCGTCCCATCTTTTTTGGTAACAGGGTTATAAATGCCGGTACCCATTATGCCATGAAGGAAAGGCTTCTCTGCGTAATGACCACAGCTACAGGTTGCATGATCCACCACAAGGAGTCTCTAGAGTAGGATAAGCTTAAGGACACCGCCACAGGCTGTCATTCAGTGTCTTGGACAGCTCCACCACTTGGGAACCCAGGTAATTAGCATTTTAATGAACTCATGAACACAATGTGTCAACCAGTCATGACATGCTCACTCTGTAATCATTTATTTAGGGCTCTCTGTGTGTCTATTGCCCAACCACTGCATTTTCTGACAGAATACATGACCTAATTAAAGCTAACAAGAAAAAAAAACTTCCACAGTAAGAGTTCATGAATTATTACCCCTTACTTGGCCTCCAGGCTTCATAAGTGTATGAGCCGGTCTACTTTCCTGGCCCCATATTTTTTGCCAGATGTAAGATATGTACCAACATCCATTAGTTGCATTTACTGAGGGAACCTTAGGCCCAGTACACAAACACACTGTGCGCAGCCACAGCACATAAAAAATGTATTTGTCATTTACATAATTGTAATTATAATTACAACAACATATTTTACAACAACATATTCATAACATATTCTCTCTCTCTATATATATATAGAGTAAATAAAATGCATACATTTTTTGTTTATTGCAAAACATAACATTTATTAAATGCATTGAGAAAATGGTGGCCTGGAGTGGTCCATCGTTCTGCTAAACAACTCTAATGTTTCTATCCCACTGTCTTTGCCTAAAATATATCTATTTAAAAAGTTAATTACAAAATATAGCATTACTTTAATTGTAAAAGAGAACAAAAAAATAAACAGACACGAGAAGGAACCAGGCAAGCCTAGTTCGGCCGACCGACCATTTGAATGGATGAATATCACTGCCTTCGAACCAGGGTCTTCCATGTGAAAGGGTGGGTCTTTAACCACTATGCCACATGTGTGTTGTGTGTCAGTATAGCGTCTCGATATTATATAATATTGTCACGCATTAACATCACGCCAAGTTTGAATATTACGCTAGACACCATTAACCAATAAGTTGACTTCCACCACAAATAGCATCTATGAACTGTATTGCTTTTACCACTGGCTGTTTTAACAGCTTATTCGCCAGCAATAGGTTTAACTAGTATCTACAGTGCTTGGAATTGTCATAAGAATTGAACAATTGCTTTACACTGCCAAAGTTATTTAATTTCATGGCACAACAGTGAATGACATTTATACATTAACTATCAATGTAGGTGACGATAACCAATGTATTTGTCAAGCGAAAAGACAAGAGAATCAACAATGTTTTTGTCAATCCTGAACAAATCCTAATACATAATTTGTTTTGTGCTATTCAATATAATGGCACAACAAAAAAATTATCTTCCATTTATAAATGACATTCATACCAAAACTATCAATATAGGTGAAAATTCCTTTTTTACGTTAAGTGAAAAGACGAGAGAATCGTGGAAACCCCTCTTCTTTTACTGCTCAAGGGGTTGAAATCTGATGTATATAATCCCAAAGAGCATGCACGGATACATACATCGAAAATCCACCAGAAATAGCCGCAATATAACCACAGTTGTATTTTAGGCTTACTTCAACATTGCTAGTGAAAGAGCATATCTAGAGAAGTTTTTGTCGATCCTGAACGAATCCTCAGGCAAAAATGTTTGGACTGCGGCGAGGCTCGAATACGTGTCTCTAACCACTACACTATTTAATAAGGGGTAGTCAGTCAGTTACTCACTCACACACTCAGTGAGAGACATTCACTCTTCTTGGCACTTATGTGGTCTGGCAAAAAGCTTCTTACATGGTGCTCATACTCAGTCAGCATTTCTCGAACTAGGGTGACCAACCCTTTGTGTGGTGGGTTTCAGTTTATTTTCTACAATTGTTTTTGGAACAGGCTAACCTTACTTAATGCTTACCCACTTGACCACATCTCGGTAGCCAGCATCAATATAATCCAGCATCAATAAACCAACACTTAAAAAAAATAAACAAACTACGCCTGAATCCCAGCAGTTGGGTCATCAGAAATACCCAGCCTTTATGTTTGGGGTGAACATCAAGAGTGATAGACACAACCCCCAGCAAATGCAGTAGATCTTGACTTGTATTATTTCTACATTAGTTAGATGTCACATTCTGGCATGGCGGCATGCCAGTGAATCTAATGCCCTCTCATCCTCATTTCATCCAGAAAACCTGTTTTCTTTGATTATTGCACACACCTGTTTCCCACGCCACAAACGCTACTTACGTTTCAGTTAACCCAATGTTCCTTGTCGGCCTTTGTTTGGATCTCATACCAACTGTAGCGTTGTTCTGTTTTCCAGTTATATCTTAGTTCTTATATTTAATGTCCTTCATTCTCTCTGCACATGTGTCCTGGCTCCAAATTCAGAGTGAAGGATGGCTGATCTTTGGTTTTTAATAGTTCATGATATGGCTTCAAATCTTTTATTTTTAACTCATTTTCTTTGCTTTATGCTTTTTATTGATTCTCTTCAGTTGTTATTGCTTTTGTTTCTGTAACCGTGTAACGGCCTTTCTTCAAAGTAGCTTTACTTTAATGTGAATGCTTACTATGTGTGTCCTTTTGGACACAAATGGGGACAGAAGAAACCGAAAAATGTATATACCTATTCAATGATTCTTCATTATTTATCATAGACAAGTATACCTATGCATTTAATTTCTATCCTAGTAGGCAATCATTGGAATGTTAACAGTTAACAGATGTTTTTGTAAGGTGAATACAGGGATAAAAGGTTTGCTTGTTATTGCCTAGCTTGTTTGCTTCTGGAGATAACACGACTCGGTCATGAGATGGCCCCTTAACAGAATGTCTCCCTAACTGAAAATGTGTCTAGACTTCAGGACACATTTTGTTATCCTTAGCTCAATAAACCATCCCCTCACACTTTTAGTAAGGGGATATAAACCAGAGTGGATTTTGGGAAAGGTCTCTTGAATTTACTTTCCCTCTGCCTGCATCTTTGCTCTTGCAAAAACTTTCAATCTCCAGAGATTGTTCATATGTAATACTTGCACTGTAAATGTAATACTCTATACATTAAATTAATTTTTTACATTAATTCATAGATTATTTGGAATAAATCTAAAACAGGTCAAAATCCAGTTCCTCCAAGAGTACCATCAGAGAGGGTTCAGGTTAGCTGTCCCCACAAAGAAAAGTGTCCGCATGGGGTAGGGCTTCAAAACCAACTTTACACGCCCATGGAGCACCTTGTCAGACTGAAATACAGATGATCAAATGTATCACCCCTTCCGTTCCAGGAAAGACCAGTAATGAGGGAAATGTTTTTACAGCAAAATGCTTCCGACAAACCCTCTGAATTCTTGGTTTTATTATGGTGGATAGTGCCATTATGAATTATGATGCCGACATAAGGTGTCATAACACGTTACAATTTTGACATAAGTGAAGACTTGTTGTGACATATATTGCTAATATGTGACACTACAGGACCATGTCATAACCCAGAAAAAGTACTACAAGTATGTCACAACATTAAACACCTTACTTAAAAAAATTAAGCTAAAATAGGAACTGAACATGTTAAAAGGACAATGATTTAACTGTAGGGTACTTACAAAATGGATTGTTTGAAATGGATTATTTGACTGATAACAGTATATCACAAATTATATCAATATGTTGATATAACTGAAAATAAACATTTGAAAGTATGGCAGTATTATACCATAATATCTATTAGCCTTAATTTATGTTAATCAATTGCGTAATACATGTTGTTCAATGTAAGTTTGAGATTTATATCCATAGCGGACACTAATCCAAAGGATGTACATTCATCCATGTGGGACAAACAACAGAGCCTGGAGTGGACCTGATAAATCTCTCTCGGCCTACAAAACAAATCAATAAAGCCCTAGACAAATAGATCATGCTGCCGCAATGTAAACAGCATCAAAGCTTGCACTGACAGATGCTGTGCGGTCAGTATCTGGGAAGAATCTACGAATGATTCAAATGTACTGCCCTCCTCACAGGAGGCAGCAACAACACATGCACACTAGACCGTATCCTCTCAGAATAAGACGTCTCTGAAATAACATTATGGGCAACAGGCCATGATCAGGCTGCCTCTGAACTGTGTAGTCTATAATGAAGAGAACAGTACAATATCCTAATTGGGGCTTTATTCTATCATTTTATTCTAAGGGAGGTCTAGTATGAAAAACTACTGGAGAGTTAACAGTTACTGTATGCGAAGAACAGAACTGATCAAATTTCCCTTTCTTACATGAGAGAGTAGCCTGTTACTTGTCATAAAGATGTAATTGCATTCACTTCTTATACATTTGAATTCCTAATCTATCAACCATTCATGGATCTGTATCTACAGGTAGACATAGCAAAATGACATTGCCAAGAACAGCAGGTATTTAGATGAATGTATACAATTTTGCTCTAATTCAGTACACAGTATCTGTGAGTGGATGTTTGATGCTGGTACACCATGGTAAACAAAACCAGGACAATGTTGTGCATATCGGTTAAACGCTCTGGGTTCTTGCAGAAATGCACCATGTACACTGTTAATTTTCTGTATACCCGCCATATAGGAGTCTTTACGATAGCAGGTAAATCTGGGAGGAACTGTATATATATGCTAATATCTGAATACAGCCTTATCAGGTAAATTGTGCTTTTTTCCTCCCTCTTGCCTAAGTGTGTGTGTGTGTTTGTGTGTGTTTGTTTGTGTGCGTCAGCCAACATGCATACCAAAAGAATGCCTGTTATAACAGCAGCAAACTACATAGTCAACAGGCTCTCTGTATCACTCTTCATTCCAGAAGTGTCTGACTTTGTGTGTACTATCCTGCTTGAATGAACACTATCCCAGCTGATTCACTGCATACACACAGAGTTTAGAGTTAACCCAGGATGGCTTTGCATGGTTGGGTTGATGCTCGTGGTAATCAGACAGCACTCTGGTCTTCTGATCGTGTCCCTGCCCCGGTCTTTCTCTGCCTCTCTCCTCTCTCTGTCCATCTTAATCTCTCCCTCGTTCAGATGATGCTGGCACACAGTATGGGAGATTATACATCACATGAAGATTATCCATCACTTATGGATTTTATCCAGTTTGGAGGACAGCTATGGATTTTGCTTTAGACCAGGCTTTGACCCAGACAGACAACATGTCACTAGAGATTCCGACTGTACATGTTAAGGACACTGCAGTATTGAAGTCTACAAGCATACATAACTACCGAACAAACCAGAAAGCAAAGCAAAAGGAGAATCTCTTGACTTTCCACAGCTCTGCAGTGAGGTATGCTCCGACATTCAAGAGCTTCCCTAAAGCACGGAGCACTGAGCAGGTTGAAAACTTAAGACCTAAAGCGGGTGACATCTTATCGAGCCCACGGGAGGGGGAGGGCTAGAGAGAGAAATGCACACATGACATCATCATCTCCACTGCCCCAACCAACCCCCACCCTATAAGCACCAGACTGAAGGGTCCGTCATCTGACCACCTACAATCAAGAGCCTCTGGAGCAATGGGTATGATAATCCCTGTTCATTATGTGCAGGGAGCGTGTGGAGTGTGAGGCTGCCATGCGGCACCTAGAGAGAGACGCTGGCCATGCCGTACGCATTCTGGAGCATACCTTCCGCTCTGATGGTGAAGGGAGGGTCTCCGGGTCGTTTGGCAGTGAACTGCCCCCCCAGGGAGGTCATTAGGAAGCACAGGCTGAAGAAGCCAATCCCCACCACAAAGATCCTGCAAGGAACACAGGGTTAGAACTCTGGGGAAATGATGAGAGGAACAGGGGACTTGAGGACTGGGAGGTGGGCCGAGGAAATGATGGTGTCAGAAGAGACGCAGAAGAGCTGTACTTGGTGGCCATTGGTGTTACACATTATTGATGATGAAGAGAAAGTCTTTGAACTGCATGGCTAATTATTTTGGGATTAACCTATGAACTGAAATGATGGATGATGATGAATCAATTCACGCGTCCTTCTCAACTCAAACATTAGGGATCTTATTGTTGACAAAGTTGAACACTGCTGTTTACTAGCTGTGAACATGAAAAGGCCTAATCTGTGACTGGAAAACTGGGTGCATTTTCATTTGTTTCCAAGAAACTCTTCTCCTAACAGAAAATCCCTATGAAGTTTCTTTGAGCGTCCACTAATTCTAAGGCTCAATCCCAACATCCCCAACATCCGTAGCCCTGCCTTCTACTCTGTGTAATCCCACAAGCTTAAACTGAGATTTATTGTGGATACATGGTGTATTGGCATAAAGATGTTGGAAGACATTTAAGGCCTTTGTCACACACACCGCAACACTCAAACATTATCAATCTACACTCTGAATTATATAGATTATCCAAAATCATTTACTTTGCTTGCCACCTATAGTTTGTTATCCCATTCTAGCAATCGATTGATTATGATCAATTCATGCATCCTTCCCAGTAAAATATTGGGCATCTTATTGTTGACAAAGATAAATACTGTAGCTGTGAACATAAATAGGTATTGTGTATAAAACACTGCAAAAAATAATAATCTAAAAATGCCTCAATTTCTTCACTTTTGATATTGTTGGCATCTAGAAGATTTGGGGCTGCAAAAATGTCTTCACTTTTTTCATAGTAGTATTAATCTTTGTAGTATTTTAGAAATGCTCACACTACCATTGAAATATTTTGAAACAATTATCATGCCTTCATCAAGTGGAGAGCTGCTGATGTCATGCCATCCCCAAATGTGATTGGCAGCATAGTAAAACAGCCTAAAATTAACATTTTGGTTCTTCTAGGCTCTCATAGGAGAAACCTTTCAAGTTCAAAAGGGTTATTTGAAGAACCCCTTTTTATAAGGATATGTGAGAATCCCCTCCAAAATATTATTTGAGGAACCCCTCTTAAAGGTTTTTTTGAGAATTATTTAATAAAATGTTGTGCGTGGAACCTCTCTTTAAAGATTATTTGAGTTACCCATATTCAAAGATTATTTGACAAACATCTCATAAAACATTGTGTGAGGAACACCCCTTTAAAGGTTATTTGTGGTACCCATCATTAAAGATTTTATGAGGAACCCCTCTTTAAAGGTTAATGAGGAACCCCTCTTTAAAGGTTAATGAGGGAGCCCTCTTTAAAGGTTGTTTGAGGAAACTGTTAAAATCAAATACAACTGTTTTGTAATGAGAGATGATATTTACTATTATACAACATAAAAGTTACTCTTCCGCTGTGGAATGTGCAAAGTCGGCTCTTGAGGAATTTATACATCTCTATAAGCCTTGATGCTACAAAACAACCAGTGATTCACCTTAATGTGGTGACAGAAAACAAAACTAAAATGAAATGCAAAATGAGTAACAGGAAATACATTTACTATCATGTCCCTACTATGTTAAATTCTGGATTAAAAAATCAAAAGGACTAGGCTTAATCTCTGTCTGAAAACCCAGGCCCTCTATACATTCAGTTCATGGATTTTAAGTCCATGACTAGTATTGATCTGTGATGGGGAAATGTTTACAAGAAACCTTCTCCTAACAAAAAATCGCAATTACGTTTCTTTGAACGACCACTATTTCTAAGGCTCAATCCCATTACCCAACCAAAGCCCTGCCTTCCACTCTGTGTAATCCCACAAGCCTCATCAAAAGCAGTGTCCCAATTTAACTTTGAGGGTGATGTAGTGCCCTCTAGTTGCACTGTCAATCTAAATCCAATTGAAATGCAGACTTCAAAACACAAGGATGTAATTTTATGCAATTTTCAGTTAACATAATAAATCATGCAAAACCTTTACAGTCAAGTGGAATAAGTTAGGCAAAAAAGGGTAGCACTTTATTTTGAGAATACCAATGTGTGTCTTTAGGTGCCCTACTTATCTGTTAATAACATGTCAACACTACCAACCCAAATCTTAACCTTTATGCTAACCTCAACCTTAGCAAACAGTTGCCTGTCAACAGACAGATGTACTATTAACACGTTTGACAAACTATCAACAGAACATTTAAAGACAGACACTGGGACTCTCAAAACAAATTGCAATCTAAAAAATAATTAACATTTTTCAATGATGAGGTTAATTCACAAAAAATTTCGGGACACCTAAGCAAACCAGTCTTTCACCATGACACCCAGTGGATGAAAAATATAATGCCTAAATCTGTCTTTACAGTCTGATAGCCACTGTCTGTAACCAGCTACCAGTGTCACTGCACGTGACGGAACAGTATAAAGCATTTACTGAAGATGAAATGCTTCACAACATTAAGAACATTAATGAAAAACACTACAATATAGCTGAATTATTTTATTTGCTGGCATAAAGACAGATTCTTATTAATCAAACAGCAAATACACAACTGATATAAATGTCTACAAAGCATTGTAACGAGGAACAGCACAAGAAAAAGACACATCGCAAAAGTTCAGGGCTCCGGATGTAATTGTTTCTTCTTATGTAGTGAGGAACTGTGGGAAGATTCAAAGACCAAAAGGTAAAGCGCTGCTGACAGCAGTCGGCCTCACCTTGGTGGTTTCAGAGAGATTGTTTGCGGGTGGTCGATACTCAGATGGCCTCTGCACCCTTTGTCCCCTGGCTGTTTTCCTCCTCCCTTGGCTTCCACATTGCCAGGGCAATGCAGTTTTAAAGGCAGCAAGCTGTGGCTCTTTCCCTTTCACTTCTTCATCTACCCAGATCTGAGGAAGATTCTACATACTGTACAATCTTACCTAGGGCCTTTAAATCTCCCCCTAAACAAGGTCAGATTAAGGACGTGTGAGCCTTGTTATGGGGAAGGTATTGGGCTATATTGACTGGCCTCGTATCGTGGGCCAGAGAGGATGAACTCCCGCCACAGTACAGTATACACAATGCAATGTAAATCTTTACAAAGAGTTAATGTATACAAGATAAACATGAGACACAAACATTTCAACAAAAAAAACATTTTGGGAGAAAGAGTAGTGGCCCGGGATTCAAACCCCCGCTACAGCAGTGTAAGTAAACTGGAGACAGCAACATGGGAGTCAGGACTCACCAAAAGCCACAAACACATATAGATAAACATGTACAGTACACTGGACATAGAAAGACACCATCCTTGTTCACCTTTTGCTGCCTTACAGGCTGAAACGAAAACACAGAAAACACAGCCTAAGAAAATTGGGAAATTTCTTAGGCTATATTTACAGCACAGTAACCCACAACATCCAAGTGAAAAGAAAATCTAAAAACAGAAATACATTCACAAAAAAAGAAAATATCAATTAAAAATAAAACAGCAAAATACCCTTTTTAGACATGTGAACAACAACCCCCCACCCAACCACCCTCCCACACACACACACACACACACACACACACACACACACACACACACAAATTCTTCAAACTGCAATTGTGAAAAAAGTCAGCTTATTTCCTGTACCTTATTTCGTATATGGGAGAGAAGCAAGCATTCACAACTAATAATTATGCCATAATGAATTAATGAATCAAGTCAGCAATCGATAATGGCAGCGAAGCTGCTCTTCCCACAACAAAATAAGGATTTCCACAGAGTTGGTAGGGAGTGCTACTTTTGCACTTTTAATAGCAACCATGGGAAGTGTGAGGTTATGTTCTCATCCTGTTTCTTATGTCTGTTCGGCTAAATATGATTTAATTACACACTATTTCCAGAACAATATGGTAAATGTTTCTTCTGTTATGACGTTTTAAGTTCCTTTGTAATGCAGAGCATATTACTTGGAAACACTTTGATCTGATTCAGACTCATTCTACTTTGACAAGGGCCAGATTGTGATGGCTAGACAACTGGGTCAGAGCAACTATAAAACTGCAGCCCTTGTTGGGGGTTCCTGGTCTGCAGTGGTCAGTACAGTGGTCTGCAAAAGTTTGGGCAACCTTGTTAATGTCCATGATTTTCCTTCATAAATCGTTGGTTCTTAGGATAAAAAAAATCAGTTAAATATATCATATAGGAGACAAACACAGTGATATTTGAGAAGTGAAACAAAGTTTATACCATTTACAGGAAGTGTGCAATGATTGTTCGAACAAAATTAGGCATGTGC
>JACXGJ010014069.1:0-15382 GCA_016801105.1 Esox niger | reverse complement strand
ACAAAAATCCTCTATATATATATCTTACTAAATAGGTTGTTTGAATCATGGAGGCAGGTTAGTTGATAGGAGTTGATAATATTCATCTGATTAAATATTTTTTAACAGTTCTATTTGAATTATCAATGTCCCACAACCCATGCAATTAATCTAAGCAAGAGATCCTACTCCACACACACACAGTACAGCCTCCATACAATATAAAAGGATACATTTTATTTCTGTAATCATGAGGTCATTATTTAACAGTATTGTAAAATGCTTGCATTTGTGTATTTTTCCCCATGCTGCAATGAACTGTCCACAGGAAAATAAATTATGCAATGTACATCCCTATGTGTTAATCCATTTATTCAATATCATTGTCAACATGATCCACCAGCTAGTACTCCAACAGTAGAACTGACCAGTCCTCTTGTTTCTTCTACAAAGGTTGTTACATTGTTCCTACAACGTTGTTACATTGTTACTGAGACGTTAAAAAAACAGGCAGGCGGTTAGTTGTCAATCAGATCTGCATCCTGCTTTGCTCCAACAGGGATTCTACACCAGACACTGTATTGTGAAGAAAGTCTGTTCCAGTGACTGGACAGAGCCTCATAGCTTTAGATCACCAACAAAATAATTTGTGAAACGCAAGAGAGAATGTTAAAAAAATATAAACAAAAAAACATTTAGTATTTTTTTTGTTGAGAGAAAACTTACACGACATACCACTAAAGAATTGCAAGTTCTTTTTTATGTTGTTAATAACACTACATACATTTATAAAGACCACCATCGATTATAATTTAACCATTTTTTGTGAGGAAAACAAACAAACAAAAAACATAACTCCAAACCAGATCGAATCTATTTCCTGGTAACTGTACAATTTTTTATGATTACTTAGACAACTCCCTAGCAAGCATGAGTCCGGTCAATCGTAAATCGAAAAAGTAGACTACATTGCAACACCCTATTTACAGTATATTATGTATGTATGTATATATATATATATATATATATATATATATATATATATATATATATATATATATATATATATATATATATATATATATATATTTATTTATCACACTGGCTGTAATCATGACAAGATATATTCATGAGCGTCATTAGTGCAAGGCATGAGTAAGACAGACCTGTTAAAAGTTAATGACCAGAATAAGGGGGGTTAACTGTGAATAACCGCTCCGGGGTTTAAAACAACACAAAAGTGTATGTGTGAGCACGCAGCATTTTAGCATGTGTGTGTGTGTGTTTTATTACAGTATTTAGGTCCAGGAGAGATTCGAAGAACAACACTGTGTCTAACTGCGTGTGTTGTCTTTATTAGGATATTTTAATGGCCGGCCAGCCAAGCTCCCCCTGTGTAAAGACAAGCTTGCACATACATGTACTCTCTGGAACACTTCCTACAGCACGGTGTGGAGGGGGGGGGGGCGAATCTGATCCCAGAGACATCCTCCGGGAATGGGGTGGCATGTAGAGGTCTCTTCATCATGCCCACCAGTCTCACCAGCTGGAAAACAGCTTTGTTCCGAACGGCACCCTTTCAAACACCTAGAGGAACCCCACGAGATATGATAACAGTCTGGGTAGATAAACGGCCGGGGGCTTGACAAGGGGGGTGGGGGGGTTGTAGGGAAGGGTCACTAGTAAATCAGTCTCGTAGGCCCAGAGGCCATGCTGTGCCGATAACCAGGCAGGGCTGTGGGTTGTGTTGCTTTGCAGTGGGAAGATCCTTGCAGACACTGAAGTCAGAGACACAATACTATGAACAACTGCACAACACCACTTGGACACCGACACCCAAACCCAGAAGTGGCCTCAAGCGGACTGGCACTTAGATCAAAGAGAACTGAATAGGTGTAAGCGTTATGGTGATGCTTATTAGGGCTGGACAATGAATCTGACATTAAAAAACATTTCTATGTGCAATATCAATATTTCTCGAGACTGAAACAATCTTTTTTTTGGCACGGAACACCTCTGTTTTCATCCTCTCTTCTGGTTGACCCACCTCTCCTTTGACTCTTGAGGCTGCTCAAACGCAGTCACCAGGTTGTTCCAAAAAAGAACTAGTTCGATCTTCATTTTGCTTCTCAATATAAATAACTACATTTCTGAGATTCCAACACCCATGTTTTGATGTTCTGTATATTCCAAGTCAAATTGGGTTGGGGAAAGAAAAGCATTTGTTTTGACCATATCGTGCAAACCTACCTCAAAACGTCATTAAGTGCTTAAGAGTGTAAGGCTAGGGTTTGATTTGGGATCGAGCATTAGAAGCAGGCAAGGCCCCAGGACAGGGCCAAGAGAGGGAAGAATGCAGCGCTACACTAGTGCTTCTAAAGGTTAAGGGGAGGCTGGCAGGAAGTACATTACTCCAGACACAGATGAGACCAGACAGATGAAACTAAAGAAAGCTGTAGGACCAACATCTACCAACAAATGGTATTTTCTTTAGCTGTAATAAATGAACCCTGGTCAGCCTTTGAAACCTTATCTCATCACTCTAGCCGTTCCTTCGTTTTTTGAGTCACTCCTCTGCTCACTAAGATTTGCGTTGTGCCACTAACAAGTTACAACATAGATATATCCTAATTTTAGGCCTTGTAGTGATACATGCATCCATCCATTATTCCAACAAACAATAAAAAAGAAAAAAAAAAGCAACACAAAAAGGAACAAATAATAAAAGGACAAAGGGAGAGTTTTACAAAATAGAGAATAGAGTTTGTAGCTATCCAATGAGAGATCAGCTGCCCGGCCCCTTAGTCTCACTGCTACCCAATAGACAGGAAAAATTGGGTAGGAGGGCGGGCATTAAATTCAGAAAAGAAAAGTGAGAGGGGTCGCAATTAGTAACAGCAGAACCAGTGCAGGACAGGGAGGGGCAAGTATCATTGACAGAAATATTGGTGAGGGCGTCGTCTTTCATTAGTTACTGCAGAACGGTGGAAAAGGGCAGGAGGGCATCCACTTCTGTTGCTGCAGATCAGAGTCTTTGAGGGTGGAGCATCGCATTAGTTTACTGCAGTGGCAGTTGGGCCATTGGTCGCATTAGTTACTTCAGTGTGGGTGGGTGTCAGGGATTTGCATTAATTTCTGCAGTGTGGAAGGGGGGGCCGGGTTTCGCATTAGTTACTGCAGCATGGAGCCTTGGTCGGCTGGGCGGCTTCCGTTAGATCCACACCCCTGTTCCGCCCACTGTTAGCTCCTGGGGCCGCGGGCTCGTTCTTGGGCAATCTTTTAGCTAGAAGGTGTAAGGAAACAACAACAAAGTCAAAAATGACAGCTACTGCAGGTGATCGCAGAATCGCAAGGCCCTATTAAATGAAAGTGGTCAGGCCACAGGGACGGAGATGTTGGTCCTACCAATAGCCATGAATATTTCGTTCACATTCATAGAGGTCTTGGCTGACGTCTCCATGAAGAGCAAGCTGTTGTCATCTGCGTATGACTGGGCATCCTGGGAATACAACCATGTCAGAGACAGTTATTTTGGACTCTGTGAGCTGGTGTCAAATGCATGCCTGTTAAATTTGACCATTTAAAAGCAGCACGCGGCTATTACCAAACTGTTGTGTGAGTATTGGTCATTTATTGATCTTATATCTGCTTTCTGACACAGAGGGACAGAGTGAAAACATTTATCTGTCCTCAGAAACACTTCCCAAAGTATTAATTTCAGGTAGGATTGGTAGATATATTTGAAGCCAGCAGAAACACTGTATCAATACTGACAGCTCCAAAACAAAGCTGTGTGGGCAAACTAATATAATATGAAATGTAATAAGAAACCAAGCATAGTCTCTCTTACTCCTACAGAAAGCTATTTATCGATACATTAGAGTCATGGAGCAGATTCTTACTGGCCACGCCTACAACTTGTTTCATGCGAACAGCAGAACTGCTCCCTTCATTGTCAATTAGAGAAATGGCACACACACTAAGGCCACACCCACTGACATGCAGGGCCACTGTATGACCCACTGCATGTCGCCTGTTCGAACAATGCCGAGCCTTTCAAACTCCCAGCTAGCCAGGCTGACCGCGCAGGTTTGTTACAATGACACCAGACAGGTAAAGAGTGACTGGAGGGCTCACCTGAAAATCCACAGCTCTCTTACTGGCTAGGTCAGCCTTGTTGCCTGACAGAGCAATGACGATGTTGGGGCTGGCTTGTCTCTGCAGCTCCTTCACCCAGTTTTTGGCCCGAGCAAATGACTCCTAGATGCAAGTGACAGGAGAAGTAAAATGTATTTGAATGATAAATACTTTTATATTTTTGTGTTGGTATAGGGAAATCCTGAAAACCCACTCATGCACATACTGTCACTGTAAATGACACACACACACACTTTTTTTTTCTCTCAAGTTGTAGGTCTGTTTGAGACCCTCTATTTCTGACCTCATCAAGTAATCATGACCTCACATTGCCACTTGCCTCGTTTGTGATGTCATAGACCACAATTGCAGCCTGTGCTCCTCTGTAGTACATGGGCGCCAGGCTGTGGTAGCGCTCCTGACCTGCTGTGTCCCAGATCTCGAACTTGACCGTGGTATCATCTAGACAAACCGTCTGGGTCAGGAAGGCAGCTGGGAGAAAAGCAGAGAGATGTAAAATAGGTACCACGTGATAAGGCATTTGCTCTCTAGCTAGTCCTGCTGTTGTAGACGATGACGAATCACCAGGCCGGGGTTTCATTGAAAATGAATGAATGGGCTGCCCCGTCGTCCATTCATACGACTAAAAGGAATGGTGGTAGGCACCTCCTATTGTGCTTTCCTGGAACTCGTGGAACTGGCCCTTGACGAAGCGAAGCACCAGGCTGGACTTGCCCACCGCTGATTCCCCGAGCAGCACCAGTTTGAACTGGCAGATCTTGTTCCCAGCATTGGGGCCGTTGGGTCTCGTTGCTCCTCCCCTATTGGCCATGGCCTAATCAGATCCCCGGTCAGTGACTGTCCCGCACGTCCCACTGCACTGTCAGGGCTTCAGCTGCAGAAAGGAACACCAAAAACAATGATTATAACCATGACTCAGATTGTATTCTTAGACAGGCTTATGTCAGGTGAGGAAAAGATAAGAATGTTTTCATTAGGTTGTTTTTAGACATCTTGGAGACACTGACACACAAAGCCTTCGGGATGAATTCAGACCCATTCACTTTCTACACATTTTGTAGTGTTATAGACCTAATAAATAATTCATTATTAAAGTCCCAATTTACATACAATATCCCATAATGACAAAGCAACACCCCATATATATGAATGTGCGCCAATTTACTGAAAATGAAAAAATATTTCTCTTGTACATAAGTATTCAGGCCCTTTATTCAGAACCACTTATAAAGCTCATTTTCCTGTCATCACCACTAAGTCTTCTCAGGTATGCCTCAACCAGCTTTGCAAACCTAGAATCGGATAGTTTCTCCCATTGCTCCTAGTAAACCCTTTCAAGCTCTGTCAAATTGGATCGGGGGTGTCTCTGAAATGATATCTCCCTATCTCCCCTAAGATACGGATGCAGTTCAAGTCCATGCTTTGGGTAACCACTTAAGAACATTTACATACTTGTCCGAAGCCACTTCAAATGTTGTCTTGGCCCTCAGTCTGAAGGTTCTGTGCAACCTAGATCAGGTTTTCTTACAGGACCTCTCAATATTTCAGCTCCATTCCTTCTTTTCTCAAACCTGACCAGTTTCCCAGTCCATGTAACTGAGAAGCATCCCCATAACATGATGCTCCCACCACCACACATCACCTTAGGGATTGTATTAGCCAGGTTAAACTTGTTTTGACCACACAAAACACTTGGCATGCAGGCCATATAGTTTGATTTTGGTCTCATCAGACCAGAAAATCTTTTTTCTCTAGTTCCCAGAGTCTATCAAGCAACATGTCATTTCCTCAAGAGTCTTCGGGGCGTAGCTACCAAAAAGGCCTGATTGCTGGAGTGACACGTAAAGGGTTGTTCTTCTGGCACATTCTTCCATCTCTGCAGACAAACTCTAAAGATCTGTTAAAGTGGCCATTGAGTTCTTAGTCAGCTCCCTGACCAAGTACCTTCAAGCCTTGTAACTTAGTCTACAATCTCTTTCAGAGGTCTACGAAGAGTTCCTGAGACATCATTGGTCGCTTTTTGCTCTGACCTACAGTGTGAAGGGTGGAACCTAACACAGACAGCTGTGTGCATTTTTAAATCATGTGCAGTCAATTGGATATGCCACAGATGGACTCCGATCAAGTTTGAGACATCTCAAGGCTGCTCAGAGGAAACAGGATGCTTAAAAACGATCATGGCAAAGGGTCTGAATAGTTATGATTATGAAACACCAGTTACTCCAATTTCAATTGCCACACATTTCTAAAACATGTTCTCTCTTCATCATTATCGGGTATTATGTGAAGATTGATAAAATGTATAATGAACATATTATGGATTAAATAAATGTACGTAACAAAATAAATACCACAAACTGTGTAGAATGTCAAGGGGTATGATTAATTACTGAAGACATTGTACATCACCAACCTGACAGCCGCAACAGTTTGAGTGGTCATGCTTGCTGAAAGAAGCGGAAAAAAAACATCTTGACATCAGTCTAGACTCTCCAGATGAAGCGATTAGCTAAGTCCAAAACTATATGGTGGTCTCTTGACTGGAATGAATGAGCAACTACACAGTTAACCTATCTGGCTCTTCCTAAAGTAGGTACCCTTGACAAGAGAGACACTATTTGCTGAAGATGGTTGGGAGAGCAACATGCAGCAGTGTTTTCAAGGCAGCGATCAAAGTTTCAGGCTGCCATGAAAACCAGTTGTCAAAATAAACATTGCTTTTGCACATCAGACCTGGATGAACAATTCATAGCAGAACATTACTTAATAGACAAATGCATAACAGTAAAGCACATCCCATCACAGAAATGAGTGATATCACTGTAATTGTTTTTCTGTTCCAACAGACAGATTTCAACTGACAGGAAGCTTCATGTATACAATATGGAAGTATCAGCAGTAGCAAAAAGGTGGTCTGAATAAAAGTACACTGATCACACCATACAGCATCTTCACATCCTCTCTAGGTCCCGAAATTCCACCCAAAGTGAGTTAGATCAAGCTTTAACAAATGACTAACACTCAAGAGCCTACAAACACAAGAGTACAAATACTAATCAACCATGAGACTGGCTAATGTTTACTATTGCATACAAGCCTACACAGACCATGCGTTGCAGTGCGATTTCAAAAACGCCTTCCAATGTAATTGTTGGCCTCGTTACATGTAATATAGTAGGTAAACATGCCTACAGGGTGGACATCAAAGGGCTGTATAATCTTGCCAGTGGAGGTAGCTTAAGAGATGGGAACTAAACAAGCAATGTCATGACGAGTCGAAATAGCAAGGATTGTTCAAACCTATACAAACGTATAACATACCATCTAGTCAACGAGAGATACATTTGTGTTCATTTTCGTAATAAAAACAGATGGAGAATTGAGGACGCCATTTCCCAGTTTGAAGCCAAAAGCTATCTTAAGCTAGTTAGCTAACTCAACGTTACCTAACCTCATACAGATTATTAGCTAACTACCTAGATTGATTGTTAAGATAACAAGCTAGCTAACTAAGAACTATACTGAAAAAAAATAAGATGGTAACTAAAGTTAAATGATTCGCGTGGGAATTGCTAGCTGTCTTGCAAAACAGTTAGCTACTGTAGTCAGCTGACTGGGTGGCAAGCTAGAAAAACAAGTCCGATTGCAAACGTGAATGATCTGGTGATGATGAAGCTGGCAGGCCAGCCACAACTGTATGTAATGAAGCTATATTTCAAGGCAAAAACTATCTAGCTAGAAATTACAGGCGTGGGCCGCATTACATATCCACCCATCAACAGAAGAGGATAAACAACCAATAATTTACATCGCGACCAAGGCTTGGGTCTGAACGATCAACTGACAAACCTACGTACTACGGGCTCTTCCCAAGTCTGGGCCAAGGCCTATTTTCTGCGTTTCTCATAATCAATGTTAGCATATTAGCAAGAAAGCTAGGTAGCGCACTGACAGTAACAAGCTGAAATCCACCACTTGTCACATCATTTAGCTGTACTATACCTGAGAGCCAGGCGATGTTTATCAACACAGAACACCACACCAAGAGTATACACACAAAATACAGAGGGCAGAGAAGACACGTATTGTTGAACGTACTAATAATTTCAACAACCCGGATCGCGTCTCCTCCTTTTCCTTTCTTCTCGCAACTTCGCCTTTAGAACCAAAACACAAACAGCCTCTTCCGCCCCTTTTGCCACGTCACACAGCACGTCTCCTCAGCAGAGGATATAACGTCAGAAAAAACGTCTGATTTATTATACAGGTAACTTGATTTTTGACTTCTACGATAGAAAAATCGAAATTTAGGGTGCAGTAGGTAGTTAGATGAATTTGCCATGTAAAATGTAGAAAAACAAGCTCAAGTCAAAACGTGTGTAAAACGAAGATTAAGAAGCTCTCTCAAAAATGTAAATACAAAATACATAAAAAAATAACTGAGGATATGCTGTCAAATTCGAACATTATCGGCTTAGTTTATCTAACCCGACATTTACTGCTGTATGTATGTTTGCCTCTTTGTTTCAATTTTCATCCTTCACTTTCACTAACCTTGTGTGTCTGGGATACAAACTACGGCTTTTCATTGTAGCCTACTTTAATGAAAAGGATTAACTTTGATAGTAAACCATCCAAAACACCAGCCGGCAATATCCCACAAACACAGCCCACAGTACTGGCTTACAGGCTGAAGGATAAGAAACACTCACGTAGGAGCAAGATGCTGCTGAAATTATTGGAACCAGCAGAGGGAGCTCAAGACTTATAATGATTCCATGCCTTTGTACTTGCATAAAATAGTATGTTGGTGAGGTCTAGACACGAAGCGTGGGATGGTGATTATTGTGGCGTCTGTCTCACAGCTGAAAATTAAGTATAGGATACTATTCTATCAATTACCACATTCTGTTAGGCAGTTATTAATTAGTAGAAAGAGCCTCGAATGATTTCATTTAGCAAGAGTGAGTCTGTCAATACCCCATGGATTTCTCCTCCTGGATCCATTGATATATTGATCTGCAAACCAACAGGTAATCAGTGAACCTAATCAATATCAATTGCTGGTAGTCTTTATAAAGATGCAATTAAGTTTCATCCAAAGTAAAGCCATCTTCAACCTGTGGGTTGTGGCAGTGAATGAGAAACTTTAGGAAGCATGTATAGTAGAACCTCAGCTTCAGACACGGGTGCTTTTTTGTAGGGTACAGTGCACTTAGCTCAGTCGAGTATGACACCAGGGTCGTATATACCCACCATTCATGGAGTCGCTAGACAGGGTGTACATTTTGTCTGGTCCCTCAGGGCCCAAGTCAAGGAGGCTGTCTTGGGTGCCTGGACAGACAACACAATGGTTATTATTCCGCCCTTGCCCACTTATATAACTAACCTTGATTTATTGTAATGGGAAAGAGCATCTGTTCATATAAAGTAAGGTCAATGCATATGCATTGTTTGGGCGGCCAGCCATTCTTTTATGCTTAATATCACACTGGAAAGAAAATATATATTTCACTTGCGGCAATATGGCAATAAATGGAACTATTCAATGCTATTGCTATTGACTAAGAAGAGGAAAGAGGAATGTAAAACATGTAAAGTCACACCCCAGGAATTATTGAGCCACATAGGACATCTTCATTCAATGGAATGATAGTTTCCATGTGCTCCAAGAACGAGAAGGTTTCAGAAGGAATTGTTCGGATTCTTGGAAAGGGACATTTCAGCTGGCAGATCCCAAACAACAAGGATATTATGTAGCCTGTCAAGGTGTGTGTCTTTGAGTTTGTGTGTGTTTGTGTTGTTTGGTTTGATTATGAAAGGGAATTGGCCTAAGAAGCCAGTCACACCTGGAAGGCATAGAGGGCACAGACATCTATACACTAGATAATTGGATCTGGGTGTCAGTGGAAAAGGCATTAAATCACATTACGTCCCTCTGTGACCCCAGAGTGGACCATGATACTGTGAAATCCAGCATCACTTTAACATGTTCAGATAATTAAACCAGGTCTCAAGGTTAGTTGGCCTCACATCTGCTTCCATTCACAAACAAACAACAATCATTGATACACAACAACCCACCCACACACCCACCTATCCACAGAAAAAACACCCAACCACACAAAACACTCAAACACACACACCACCCACCCACCCATACACCCACCCATACACCCACCCACACACACACACACACACACACACACACACACACACACACACACACACAAACAACAACCACCTATACACAAGAACCATCCACGCAAACCACAACCCATCCACCTACAAACAACACCCACCTACACACAACAAACACACCAAAACACACCAATTAACCACACACACACATACACACACACCCACACACTACAACCCACCTACACACAACATCTTACCAAACACACCAATTAACCACACACACACATACACACACACCCACACACTACATGATAGCATATTAGATAACATATTAGTTAGAATTGCGTGTGTATGTTCAACCTCCCCATGCCAAGAAGACAACCCTCTTCAGACTTCTGTTAATATTTGCATATTAACATGCAATATTAACATGTATCCTTCATCCTGTATTTCAAATATCAGACTACAAAATCAGAATAAAATGCTTTTCATTTTTTACAGTTTTTCCAAACACTATGACACTAAAACTGGTTGATATACACTATATAATATAGCTATTTTCCATTGGGAAGGCCATTGACCCAAACATATAAGGTTTATTCATCGGTTTTCAAACATATCTCTGTTCAATTCAAATCTTTTTTGCAAAACCCTTGTCATGCCTTAAACAATCAACAACCAAACTCAAATCATCGCAATTCTAACGCTAAGACACAGCTGTCAGGGTTTAAACTCCAAGAAGCATATTGGGCATTCAGAAAGTATTCACAGACTCCTTCACTTTTTCCACATTTTATGTTACAGCCTTATTCTAAAATGTATTAATGTTATATTTTGGCATGTAATACACTGTAATAACCAAGCAAAAACATATTTTTTCATAAACTTATTTTTGCTAATTTATACAAAATACAGGAGTATGACATCTGCATAAAAATTCTGACCCCTTCGTACAGTACTTTGTTGAAGCACCTCTGGCAGCAATTTCGTACTTTAGTCCTCTTCGATATTTTAAGAACTTGTAGAATAAGTAATGAAGTTGTGAATGGGTTTGACAGAATACATTCAGATTGTACTGTAATTAGTCAAAAGCAATCAGGATGTTGGCATGAATTTAAAAGGTCACCGCAAAGTTCACCTGTGTTTTGTAATAATTAGAGAACATTAGAGAAAGAAAAAGAGAGGACGAGTAAGAATGAGAGTAGGTGGATGAGTGAAGGGCAATGATCTCTAATGACATGCGTGACACGGTAGTTGACCATGTTCTTTTACACATCCATGAAAACAAAAAACTGCAACAATTAAAAACCTACAGTAGTTGTGTAAAAAACAATGAATTGTACTTCCTCACGGTACATAACACTGCAAGTTCCCATCTTCTTGTGCTTTGTTTCAACTGGTGCCTAACTCTGGGGTTTTGCTATTAAGTCCAGAAATGGTTCTGTTTCCATTGACACGGCCCAGTGCCAGTTGGCCACTAGGCCATGGCCAAGTAGACCGGCTCTCTCTTGGTGCCAAGTCTCAGACTTTAGGACTCAGGGCCTAGTGACATAGGGTTTGCGGATTGACGTGTTACAAGGCATGAAAACGTAGCATGTGGTTCTATTCGAATAGCTATGTGTATAGTTTGTTTTGGCTTCTCGTAAAGGTTTTCATCCGATCCAACAAACAGATCCCTGGTAAAATAAAGAAAATGAAACAACAGTACAGGAAAGCAAAGACTCAGAACAGAAGGATTTGGAATGACCGACAGTGAAGCTGACACCATTGACTCAATAGAAAAACAGAGCACTGAGAATGAGACTTAGCCTGCGGAACTAATAACAACATAAAATTACCTCAGATTTCCCCTTAAGTCCTTTTATTAAAGGTAGATAGTTTTGACAAAATGCTTATTAAATTAAATATTGAATACAGTGGCTTAGTTGCAATATCATGACTGTAGGTGAAGGAGCCGGTCGCAGGAGTTTGAGGAAGAAATTCGTTTTATTACTTAAGTTCAAACGTTGTATTGTAGACAAACTGAACATGGCATTATTGTTTATTTTACTACCAGAAAAAGATTGCCTTTTTCGTAACCGGACAACTAAATCGCTCCACCACATGACCTTAGCATTAATCACCAGTGTAGCCCTGATTTCAGGTAGTTGATGTCTGTATCTATGAGCCATGGAAATAGGCAATTCATAAGTGCCTTCCAGACATAGGTTAGGTCATTCAGAGTAGTCTTGTAGAACAATCTTGAGCTTGCAAACTCAAATTATGTTCCTGTATAGCCTAGTGAATGAGAGCACCTTTCCATGAGTCAGGTTGTTTTCCATTAATTAGGCTGGCATTGAAGATATGCATGAAGGCATGGGATGACCGGGGCCTTGTGGCCTTTAAAGTGGCACCATCTGATCTCTTCAAGGGTGAAATTACATGTCTCAGAGACATAGTTTGGTTGTACCTTTTCTGTGGTTTCAGACCAAGTGGAGGTGGTCAGTGGTACACTGCAGGTAGAGACCTAAGAGTGTAATACTTGAAATCCTGATCACCGGTAATAATGTTGAAAAACGACTTCATGTTGAAATTTTATAATATTAGTAAAGCCTGGGATGTAGTGTAGGGTAAACACTATTTACACATGTTTCAATTTGTGAAATAAGGGTTACTTACCTTGTCACTTAGGTAATTATCGTTTATGAAGTCATGAAACTTAACAGAAAAGTAATGGCTGATGGTTTTCTTAGTCGCACTACCAGGGAACATTTTTGATATTTTTTGAGGAACAAATTCAAACCCTCAGATGGTAAGAGTCCATAGAGATAATGTCTTTGTTGACAAAAAACATGTTTTTGCCAAGCCCTAACACGTTTTAATGTCATTAACTTTCTGTAAGCCTAAGTAACATATCATAACTAAAGATGAATATCTAGCTACATTAGTAAAAGCTAGTTGCTAGCTAGCTGGCTATAGCCAACCAGTAAATTAGCTCACTGCAATAGTTCTGGCTACATTGTTAGGTAGGCCTACTGTGTTAACCAATGCAAAGGTATCTTTATATCTAGTAAACTGGCTAGCTAGATAGAGTGAAATTACATGACAGATGCATGAGATGCTTTGCATATCAATGAATAAGACCAATTGTCTTTTTTAGTGCTGCATTTTAATTTTGAGATAGTATCTCATTATTACAAGATAGCATCTCGAAATAACGAGAGAAACTTAAAATAAATTTTTTTAAGAAGGGCTTTTTGTTTTAAATAGCTAAAAAGTTCTCCATAACAATGGAAAATGTGCAAATTGCAATGTCAGCATGAAGAGGTATGCTAGAATAATGTGAAAGCATGAAATGTCCATTTAAGCAGGTTAAAATGTTACACCAATATGCATAATTTTGCATAATTCTCTACCATCTCTGCAAGTAATTGTTATATGAGTAAATGCATTATGGAAATCAAGGAGCCAAATGAACATCTCTATTCCCTATTGCGATTCAGGTCCTAACGTTCACAGAAACGAGACATTCAAAAAGAGCTGTTCCGTCACGATCTACCCTTGACTAGTTTCCATCAGCCAGCTCTGCAAATGTTGATATCTGATGAAAGGTTTTCAACGTATGGTGCGTCTAACAACGCCAATTGTCTTTATGGCCACTATGCATTGTATGAGAGTAAAAAGGGACTTACAATAAAAATATAATATACAATAATGTGTCTAGATAATATGATATTTAATAGTTTTAATTTTACAAGATGTATATACTTTGTTTGGCAGCGGTAATTATGATAAAATCTTTTCAGATGAACCTAGGTCTGAGGCACCATCAGGACACACACACACACACACACACACACACACACACACACACACACACAAGAGACCTCACCTGACAATTTAACCTGTCATTTAACAGCTTTAGAGCGCATCCAAAGATAATTCCCTGAATAATCATAAAGATAAATCTGGTATCCTCTCTCTTCTACTTGTGTATCCAGATTCAAAGTAAAGTAGCTAATTTCTTTCATAACAACACTGCATCGAGAGATTGCCCTTGAAGGTTGACATCTCTCAGTTGAAAAAGTTGCATCTTGCCTTATACAGTATTCATACAATGAATGACAAGGTAATGCATTTAGTCAATGACTGACAAGCTAATGCATTTACTTAATGGCTGAAACAAAAGTGACAGCGAGTACCTGCCCTGGCCAGGCGGATTATCAAACAGGCATGGAGGGCAAGTGCCTCAGGCCCCCTCACCTTTTTACATTAGAGGACCCCAGAATGTGTAGAGTGAAGCACATACAGAATGTGTATCGGATGCATAAGAAAGTTGTCCTTTTCTGTCCAAAAATACCGAGTTGTGTATGTGCCAATGCTGAAACAGATTCCCGTAACAATGTGCCAGAAACATGTGGGTTGTTGATCTGCAGATCGGAAACATGTGGGCTATGTCTCGCAAACTCAACAATAACCACAATAAATCATTCTGCAATTAAGCCCCCAGTAAAATTGGTAGTTGCGAACTTTGCAGAGCAAGTGTTTCAAGGGGTGACAGTTGAGAACCTTACGCTATCAAGCTAAACCTAGTGACAGCGAGCCAATGGCGAGCGAATTCAGCACCACTTTAAACTGTGCAATTATTCTTTCCCAAATGCATTCAGATTCTTAACTGTACAGCAAGCAAACCGGTTGTGTGCACTAGTTCAGCTCAACTGAACTTAGTAGCTTTAAAAAAGGATTTCAACTGCTGTCCTACGTGAAACTGCCTTTCAGAAAGCATTTGAAATCACGAATACGGATCCCCTCCACACGCCAGTTTGGATGAGCCCTTATTGTGACAGAATACAGGGGTTTTATTCAGATATTAAGCCGAGTCATCAGTCCCTAACCCCTACACCATGCGCAGAGTGACAGAGGCGTCAATGTGACACCCCCCTACACCATGCGCAGAGTGACAGAGGCGTCAATGTGACACCCCCCTACACCATGCACAGAGTGACAGAGGCGTCAATGTGACACCCCCCTACACCATGCGCAGAGTGACAGAGGCGTCAATGAGACCCCCCCTACACCATGCGCAGAGTGACAGAAGCGTCAATGTGACACCCCCCTACACCAT
>JACXGJ010014067.1:0-15383 GCA_016801105.1 Esox niger | reverse complement strand
GCGACATACAGGTGACTCCTTGGTCCACAAGCGGGTCGCTGGCGGCTTCTCCGTGCAGGGCCAACAGGGACAGTGAATACGCGGTGTTAGGGGTTAGGTCCCTCAGCTGGACATCATTCACATCTTCCCCAACTCGTATCTGCCCAGGGGAGGGAGAAGAAGAAGGAGGGAGAAAGGGGAAGGGGGGAGAGACCAGACGGGGGAACAAAAAAACAAGACGGGACTTGTCAAGAGGATTCTGTCTGAACACCTGGTTCGAAGCGCTAACAAACACCTGGGGCCGCTGTGCGTTTGTCTCCTGGGTTCTTGCGGCCTTTCTGCCTCCAGCCCTGACTGGATGTCCCTAATGGCTACAGTACTTCTTGCCAGCCCTGACACAACCCTGCAACTCAAAGTATACAGCGTCTGAGTTTCTTTCGTCAGTATCATCTCACTGCTGGTGAGAGAAGCTGCGCGGGTCCAGCATGAGCTAATCTTTCCTGTTACCCTCGAGGTCCAAGGGGTCTGCTTTTCTGCAGGCCCGGCATAAACAGCGCCATAAAAGTCCACTTCCTGCCGTCAGCAGCGGTCGTCGTACACAGTCATCTGGAATGAGTAAGGCCTCACTAACAGAGGCTTTGGCGGCCTTGCCTTATAAACTGCGACGTGGAAACGCTGAGTACACAAACAGAGCTGCTAGCCAGCATCCTCTACGCGGCCACGTGTGTGTTCTCACCTCTTTCTCATCAGGGGGCGCGGTGCCGTTGATGGGGCTGTAAAGGAGCATGTAGCCCGTCGCCCCTTGGGCCTTCCTCCAACGCACCTTGAAGGTGGTCATGGTCTCGTCGTACACGTTCAACTGTTTCACCCCCGGCAGTGGTACTGTGGAGAGAACAGTCTAGAACGTTGAGCCGCGCGGACCGATAACAAGCAGTGGTCACACAGAGGCATGATGATAAACTAACAGTGTTAGCTTAAAATGACAAATAAAGAATCCCGCGAGTGATCTAACAGGACCACTGTGGTATCCAAGTGGTTGCCTACAAAACCATAACCATGTTTTATGGCAGTGAGAACCATCTTTTAATGTCGCCCATAACAATAAAAGGGGCTTGTTTAAAAAAGTAACAGCGTCCATTATAAAGCCGACCGGAACAATGAAAGTGGTTCTGTGTACTCAGCCATCATGTTAAATGATGTCTGTTTTCTTAAGACTCTTAATGTCGCGAAGAATGACAGAACACTGTTGGCCCGATTGGAACCTGTTGTTGACGCTTAACCGCCACCGATAACACATGAACCCAAATCATCCTGATTGTGTAAACAAGCCTGTTTAATAAACCAACAAAATCCAAACAACCTAAACAAGTTTCATCCACTTCTAAAAGATTTTGAACCACTCAGTGTGCACGGATTAAGTATTTCGTTCATTTCAGCATTGTAGCATGTAATAATGAAACAGAGGCATTCCCAGAGCAGCGGATTTCCTGCGCTGCTACAGTGCTATCCCCACACTGAAGTTACAACTGAACAATCTCGCTCCCCCAGAGATGATGTATGTGAAATTAATTTAGGTTCGCTTCCTGCGCATCCACATCATTAAACTTCCGTGTAAGGCTGTGGGATTCACAAAACCTGGACACCTGTGATGTCCGGGTGTACTCTGTGTAGTAGGGATGATGTTGTTTTGGGGGAAACGGACAGAGAAAGACAAAACAGAAAGAAAAGGAGGATTGGAGGGGAAGAGGAGGATGATGGGAAAAGGATGGGAGGAGAGGACACTGACAGGACTGGGGAGGGAAGAGAGCAGAGCAGCTGCAACACTTACAAGTGGTTTCAGTGCCTTTTAAGGGGTCATCGCTGGTCTCCTCTCCAGCCATGGAGAAGACGCTGACCGCGTACTCGGTAAGAGGGGTCAGACTGGTCAGGACTGCAGTGGTGACGGTCCCGTCAACAATCATCTGGAGAGGGGAAAAATGACAGGCTGATTGTGCAACAAGCCCAAAGAAAAATAACCCAAGAGTGCGGAAGATAAACAGAAACCTCAAATCACCCCTCTGTACTAGTCGGCCCAGTTCTACATCTGGCAGGGGATAATATTAAAATTACCACAGGTCAGAATGAAACGTTCAGGCTCATAGTGCTAGTTTGGATAATATACAAATAAATACAACTAACAACTCTCAAACATACTCTCTTTCATAGATGTCTGAGTGCTATCCAAAAGAACATATCAGCAAATGTAAAGTAAAGTTGTGTTTATTTGGGTGAATAAGAATGTTTGGGTCCAATACACGTAATTTATATAAAGGAGAATGGAACTTCCTAACCAGTCACCTCTTTACGCAACATGAGCTATGCAGCTAGGCACAAGGTTAAGGTTAAAGAGACTTATCATTACCTATTCACATTTCTAGCCAGTAGCTCCAGAAGCAGCACATAGAGTCAAATAGAGTCCATCTACGGTGTGTTCTATGTCATTGCATTTTGCCTCCTGAGCCTGCGTGACAAAAATAAGCATTCGCCTGGGCACTCCCCGCAAAACCTCACCGGTAAAGCTCTGCCTGTCTGATCCCATATCCCGCTTGTACAATGCAGCCTCCATCCAAATGCCAAACCACATTGGCCCTCAAGGTCCCTGGCTAATCTCCGTGATCAACTGGTATCGTATATCAGGCGGGCGATTGGGAAAATGCAATATAATACAACTCGCACCCAACGTCCTGACTGTAAACCTTTTGTAATAATGTTGTGCAGTGTTTAGGTACTAACCCACTTCATGGGGTGCTCTTGTGCACAGCGCATTGTAACACGCCATAATCAACTCCCGAAACAAAAAAAACAGCTAGCTGTAAAAGTTGTGCTCGACAAGGAACTTGCCATTATTCTAAATGTATAAAACATATTCTATTTTATTTTTTACGTCTGTGCCTTTACCTGTTCGGTGGCTCCACCTGCTACGGGCGTGTAGTCAATGCGGTAATTTTCCACCGGACCGTCTGGAGCAGTCCAGGAGGCGCGGAATGAGTAGTGGGTCACCTCGGAGGTCACAAGGTTCGAGGGAGGCTCCAAACCTCCTCCTGGCCAGACAGCGGAGGAATTATGAGTGATAAACATTTCCCGCACTTATCTCTGAAATCACCATGTCCCCAATGCTTCAGCCTTACTCGCACAGGGGCTTTGTGTAGTTTAGTCACAGCTGTTTCTGCAAAAACTTGAGTCATCACATACGTGCAAGTCAAACATCTACATTCACTGTGTTAGGCAAGCCTGTAACTGTTTTGAGACAAAATTCACAGGTGCTGGCGTTTGTGTTTTCTTTGTCTAAACTCACGAATCGTGCGGCTCTTCGCTACCTCATATCCGTTCACGTGACTGAGGGAAAATATTGATACAGCTCGTTTTATGGTTACAGGTGAATGGCTTTTCAATGTCTGCTGAAAGCCAATAGAATCTGTCTGTTCTGCATTGATCGTCTTAGACCAGAAGGACCCCTAAACATAAACTAAGACTTGAGTACGATTTTGCGAAAAGACCGTGACGGAAACAAGATAAATAGACCGAGGGAGGTTTGGCTACCTGGACCCTTCACACTGTTACAGAGGTTGATGGTGAGTTCATCCACTATGTCCATCAGGAAGGAGAAATCATTCACGTTGTACATGTGAATCTCATCCGGGTCGGAAGCAATGGACCTCAGCTCATTCTCATCAGCATTCTTCACACCTATAGTTCGTGAAACACCACAATATTTACTTGTGTCGGGACCATGACAAAACAGACTAAACAGTCCTGTTTATCGTACCGTCAAAACTGTAAACCACCAAGATCCGTTCATGGTAGAACGTGTCCTCTGGCTGGACATGCTTACAAACATCCAAGATGAAATGAAGCATGCGAGGTTTGGTTTAGACAAGGGAAGTCACCTACCAATGGCGTAGAGCTCAATGTTATCATCTCTCAGCTTCTGGGAGTTGGTGATGATCTCGTCCTGCGACTTTCCGTCTGTGATGAGCACACCGATCTTGCGAGCGTCTTTACGGAGGCCAACGTTGGGCTTGAAGTTGTTATCGAGGATGTAGTTCAAAGCCATGCCTATAGAAAAGGTTGATGGCTGAGATGTTAGCTATGTGCTGGACTTGAGTTGAGCGAAGAAGGCTGGGAGTCGTCTCGGTGTTCGCGTCACCTCACCCGTCATCGTGTTTCCTCCTTTGTAGGGAAGGTCGGCCACAGCCTTGAGCAGCCGTTCGCGGGTTGGGTGGGCATTCAGATGCCACTCAGTCTTAGGGTCTCCACTGTACTGAACCATACCTGAAGAAAACAAACCCAGGACGACAACAAGCTGAGGTCAGACTCCATGTGTACAGTATTATCTCTGTCAAAGTCAGCAGTCCAACGTTCTGTTTTTCTCCGGCCAGATCAAACTTCAAAGGCCTGAGTTTTTCAGGGGGTGATTAAAACGGCACCGCCCCCCGCATCACGTTTGTCTCCCACCATCCTGATCAACGGAAAATTACCGATCATGACTCTCTCCGGGCCGATGTCAAAGACACCAACGATGCGAGCGATGAAGGCGCGGATGGTTTTGAAGTTGAGTCGGCCAATACTCCATGAGCCATCGACAAGAAGGATGATGTCAGCCTTGGCCTGGGTCTTACACTTGGCTTCTGTAATGGGGGAAGGAGAGGGCCATGAGAGGGAGGCGGATGCGTCCACTTATCATCCGTGTTATGCGGTGGATGAGACGATGTGCATAGGAAGGGATGAGGAAAGAGGCGCAAAAATCACAGAACCAGACAAGTCATTTCACAAATGATGAACAATGTAATGATGAAATAAAGTACACACAGCAGATACAGAGATGGACAAATATTGGAAAGACATCACACTGGAAGACATCACAAAAACACAGTAACTATACATTAAACATTTCTATCTATAATCTGTTGTTTTGCTGGTACACATTTCGTGGCAGAATTACTCTTCACAGGAGCACGACCTCTTCATCCAGGACTCATCATTTTTGTCATCATTTCATAATTTTTTTTATCTTCTGTGTGAATCCGGTTGTATGTTACATGGATCAGAAAGGCCATGGTTATGGCCCGTGGGTTTCGGGATGCATGTGGGGCTGTCATTGGGTTCTGCCCCCTTGCCCCTGAAAAACAAGATCATCACTGCTGACAGATGAAACATGACAGACTCCCCCAAAAGTATGGCATGATGCCGGCTGTACACCCTACTTCCTACACGAGTAACCTGCAGGGAGGGGTAACCTGCAGGGAGGGGTAACCTGCAGGGAGGGGTAACCTGCAGGGAGGGGTGCTACTTCGCTTGTTCTGCGCCTGAAGCAAATAAAGACCCAGAGGCGCTGAGTCATTTGGACACTGAACTATGAATTCTCTGCCGCTGTGTCTGCAACGGGAAAATAAGTTAGAAAAGATTAAAATAAATTCACCCACTTTATTGCGAACTGTGCGTGCATATTTATTTGCAACTGTGCTCTGGTGTGTTGCGGACAAGAATTTCCAGTGCTCTGCTGAGCGGGCAGCATGTCATTGTGTGTCACTGTCTCTGCTCTCCATTACTGACAGGAATTTCTGCCCAGGGTCAACGGCTGCTCTTTACGTCTAATATGAGAAACATGACATTTTCCTCTCCAGCCCCTGGTCAACGGCGTTCCAGGGTGTGCTGGATACTTTCCCGGGTTGTAAAACATCTCTACTTGCACGCAAATGATCTTTTTTCCATTGTGACAGCTTTTATTTATAAGGTAAATTTGGGAAATATTAGCTTTTGCATGTCAAGAGCTGGGCTGAATGGGAACAGACAGAATAACCTTATTAAGAGGCGTGCAGAGATGCCTTTTCCTTTTCAGTGATTCACAAAATGCATTCTGGTTATTCCTGGGACAAGGATTAGACTCCATTAACGACAGAATAGTAGTCTGTGAAATAGCTAAATAAAATAAATATTACCATGACTTACATCAACAAGAACTCCAATATTACAAAAGTTTCTAGTCCTACCCAGTTTATATGTTTGCACACTTAGCTAGGCAAGCAACGCAAGAAAAGAAACAATGCAATTAGTTGATGGCCAGCTGGGCTTATTGCGTATAACTGACCAATGACAACAGCCTGGGAGGCCGGGTGTAATACATTTCTCCATTGACTGACCAATAACAACAGCCTATGGGACAGATGTAATACAGTCCCAATAAACTGACCAATGACATTACCATCTCTTCATTTTTTGGCTGTGGTTGTGATTGAAATAGCAAAAGAAAATTAATTTAAGATTATGCCCAGTCACAGTCTGAATCACGGCAAGGCAGAAAAGCTCTACAAAGCCAAACAGTTACAAGTGGTTAGTACTCATTGAAATGGATGCGTGTGTGAGGTGACGTGTAATTAAAATGGATTTGTGACACGGGTTTCTTCAAACAAATCCACTACGGTGAGATAATTACTGTCATGTTTCCCACATCGGGAAGACTACTGCTCTGTTCTACTCTACAAATGGCTCTGGCTGGGATACTGCGTCTTCGAATGTGTGTTAATTTTGAGTGGCTGCACCAGTAGCTAAAAAGTTGCTGGTTCAAAGCCCTGATCTGCTGAGGTTGAGAAAGAGATGACGGTGAGTGTCTGCTCAATGATTAGCGTTCCATCTGTCCTGCGTCCCGGTTTGTCCTGCACACTTCTGGGGAGTATGATGTCATTTGTAACACAGTCTACTGTTTATGTCATGGTGCTGTAAGGTTCTACCGTTCCCAGGCTTCAACTCGACGTCTGGTCTTTCAGTGAGGGTCGTCTTCTCCTCTCCTGCCAGAGGATCAGAGCTGCCTCCGTCAAACATCCCGAACACAGCCACGGAGTACTTTGTTCCAGCCCTGCAGAGACATCATAGCCAACGTTACCCTGGTCGCAGTGCGCCCTGTCAACGGGTGCCTTTCGGATGTGATTCCCTACAATGCGATCGCATAACTCCGGTCACAAGTAGTACACAACCTAGTTGCCCATTCCTGGAACTCTGACAGTAGTCAGGGGCGAATTAACTACCAGATAGAACTAACAGACTCCGGGACCAGACTACAGCATGCCAGGACCAGACTTGAAAAGCCCTGACCTAGGGGTAAAGGATTCAAATTCGGGTGCAACCAACGTTAATGTCGGAGAGGAATTAATGTATCTCACCTAAGCTCTTCTAGCACCACAGTGTTGTCATAGGGGCCAACCTCTAGCTCTCCCAGGTCAACATCATCGCCACTGGGGTGGAAGGTGACTTTGTAGCCACGTACATCTCCTGGGGCTGGGTCCCAGGATACTCTGAAGCTGGACCTGTCAGGCTCAGAAGTCTTCAGGTTCCTGGGGGACTTGAAGGGTGATACTACAAGAGAACAAAAAAGGGAAACCTTATCAGTTGTGACTCACAAGGAGAGCGTGACATTTTTCATTGAGATCAGCCAACCCAGATATTAATCATTTTTGAATTTGTGAATAACACAAGTCTAAATCCCTAGCTTGACTTGACAAATTGAGTGGGCTACTTTTAGCCAGTGTACCTATGAACCCAAAATAAAAAAATCTCAACTTATCTGCCGGTAAATTACAGGTAAAATATATCACATATAAAAGGGACAAGGGTGTCATTCAAGTGTCTAAAAACCAAAAGCTACGTGTTAGCGGTGACTAGCGTCTGGGGCACTTGGCCCTCTCCCAGCGAGTCCCACAACACCCTGTGCTATCAAATCTCATGGGGTTTGATTTATGGACCAACGTACGTGTGGTTCCTACTCCTTGCCTTGCTTTTCCTTCTCCGCGCTTATAGATGGGGTGCACAGTGATGTCGTAGGTGGTCTTAGGCATCAGGCGCGTTAACACGGTGGACGTGCCGGTAACCTTGGCAGCCATCTCTTTGCCACCATCCGCGGGTGAGTATCTCACCCGGTAGTTGATTACTTTACCAGGCGCGGCCGTCCACGTCACCCTCATGCTGTTTTCGGTTTCATCTGACACAGTCAGCTCCTTCGCTGCTGACGACACTGAGGAAAGAGGGAGAGAGAGCGTTGCTAAAATATCAGCTTTTGATAAGAAGTGAAAACGTTCAGACTCTTTTAGTTCTGTACCCCTTTTTCTCTGTTTCCGTGATGTTCATCCTCTGGACAGCACTGCACCAAGCTGTTAAATCTTAACTATCCTTGTTCTGAAATGTAGCTAAGCTCCATAGACCATGTAAAAAGGTTTCTTTTTTCCACCATTTCTGCATGAACAGTCTAAGCAAATGCTACTTTTCCAAACAGTTAATAATCCCTGGTTAAATAAAATGGCAGACAACTGGACCACTTGTTCACTGGAAGGAATGTTACTGGTGGAATAAAGTTATACTCCAACTGCTCAATGTGTTGACTGACCTGAATGGACCTATAACCCTCTAACCGGAGAACCATTGGTTCCGCTATGCTGACGTAACAAAGGTAAACACGGTTATGAAAGAGGTGATGTCTCCTGAGACCTTCTCAAGGTTGTTTTCTGTTAAAAATGTGCTTGACTTGGCTGTGCAATGTCAATACATTAAAGGGCTTTCCGTGTTTCCATGTGTCTTTTCGAGTGATTCCACTGGTCTCTCGAGCGTTTGAGGACCTTCCCAGCATTATGATTTCCCCTGTGTGCTTCTGCGAGACACAGGGACCTGTAGTCGATTTGAGATTTTATCCGAATTCTGCTCCCACACACTCAAACAGGCCTCATACAGGAACCATTATGCTGCACACATGCATCACTTTAAAATGTTCCCCTTCAGAAAAGTTACGTTATCTCAGAGTTAAGAACACATAATGCATCATAGTTGTCAGCACTTAAATTTTCCACTGCGGACTTGAAAGGGAGCCTCAGAAATGGTTTCTCCATAACACCAGACACCGAGTTCGGAGAGCGAGGACAATGAAAACCGGGGTGGCGTATTTATCTTTATTTATACGGAGGATGGTAACAGCAGTACCGTCAGTGGTCTCCAGTCCGGTCAGCGGGTCTCCATCTCCTCTACCATAGCCAGCGGTAACCGACACCTGGTAGAGGGTCTCTGGGGTGAGTCCCTCCAGGACAGTGTTGGTGACGTCCCCAGGGATGGTCTTCTCCCCGGACTCGCCGCTGTACATAGACCGCCAGAGGACCTTGTAGACCTCTACATTCCCAGGGGCGGCTGTCCAGGAAACCGCAAAGCTGTCCTCTGTCACGTCGCTGGTGACAAGTTTCTTGGGGGAGCCCAATACTTCAAACGAAAAGAATTAGAAAAAGACGTGTTAGGTTTTGGGATGAGGATTTGGGAGAGAATGCATGGTACACTGACTGGTGGCAACAGTGATCTACAATCCGGTTTCCAAAAATGCTGGGACACTGCGTAAAATGCTAATTAAACAGAATGAGATGATGCGCAAATCATTTATCCCAATATTAATTGAAAATAGCACAAAGACACAATATCAAATGTTGAAACTGACAAATGTTGATTTAGGAATAACACCGGTTTTGAATTTGATGCCAGCAAGATGTTTAAAAAAAGTTAGGACGGGCATGTTTACCACTGGGTTGCACCATCCCTTTGTAAGCGTTTGGGAACTGTGGAGACCAGTTGCCGCATGGCAGCATATGTTGCTCCAAAACCTGTATATATTGTTCAGCATTAATGGTGCCTCCACAGATGTGCAAGTCACCCATGCCATGTGCACAAATGCACCCCCATACCATCATGGATGCTGGCTTTTGAACTGTTCTAACAAAAAGCCAGGTGGTTCCTCTCCTCTTTAGTTCGAAGGACGCAGCGTCCATGATTCCCCAAAATATTTTTTTTTTTTGATTTGTCAGACCCCAGGACAATTTTCTACTTTGTCTCAGTCCAACGTAAATAAGCCCAGGCCCAGAGAAGGCAATGGTGGTTCTGGATCTTGATATATCCGGTTTCTTCTTTGCGCAGTGGAGTTCAAACATGCATTTGGGGTTGCAGCAATGCACTGTTTTCACAGGCAATGGTTTTCAGAAATGTTCCTGAGCCCATGCAGTGATTTCCACTACAGAATCATGTGTTGTTAAAACCCTCCAGGACCTGAAGATAACAGACATCCAAAATTGGTTTTGGGCTTTGTCCCTGGTCCCTTGCCTACAGATTTTTCCGGATATTCTGATTTTTTTAATGAAATTGTGTGCTGTAGATGAGATGCCCAAATTCTTTGCAATTTTACATTAAGAAACGTTATACTTAAATTGTTGCTAGATTTGCCTGTGTAGTCATTTAGAGTGATGAACCCCTCCGTATCCTCAATTCTGACAGACGCATCCCCAAGGAATGATATTTTAAGACCCAATCATGTTACTGACCATTTACCAATTGCTCTTATTAGTTTTGTGAAATTTCACCAGGTTTTGTTTTTTAGCATTACGCAACTTTTTCAGTCTTTTGTTGCCTCTCTTCCAACTATTCTGAAATGTGTTGCTGGCATCAAATTCAAAGAGGCCATGTATTTTTTAAGAAACAATAACATTTCTCAGTTTAAACATTTTATATGTTGTCATTGTACTATTTTCTATTGAATATAGGTTTTAAATGATTTGCCCATCATCATATTGTGTTTTAATTGAAATTTTAAGCCGTGTCCCAACTTTTTGGAAAATAGGATTGTTGATCTGGGCAGGACTTATCCAGAAAAGTAAAAGGACAGGTTTAAATCCAAAAAATAGTAGCACACATGCCAACAACACATACATTCAAATGGATGAGTTCTGTTGACAAATCCTCACACCCAGCCAGAACCTCAGCAGCCATTTGTTGACAGTGCCTGGACAAGCCGAATAATTCTGAGAACAAAGTGTTGCTACTGTGTCCGAAAAAATACAACAGACTGGGCAGAAAGTGAGCAACATCACAGAGACACATCTGTCCAGTGAGGCACGAGAGGTCCAACTAGAGACAGAGCCACAACAAAGCAATCTGTGAAACAAGTCAGTTGTCGGGCTCACAGATGGAGTCAGGTAGCTGCGGTTGGACTGGATTCCTTCTGAACCCGGCTGTTCTTAATTTCAGAGGGTTAAACTGGGAATACAAACATGCCCATCACTGTGACATATGAGCCCGGCCAATGTACAAGGACGTCCAAATTAACTGATGTTTCACTACTGTACACATCTGCTTAACGTATAGGATGGATGAGGGGGGGGGGGGGCAATGGTGGGGCTGTTGGTCTTTGAGAGAGAAAGGTCAAATTGTGTGTTCTCTCTACTCTCGCTTACAGATCATTAAGACAAAGGAACCCTGTTTTCTCTGTCGTCTGGGTTCGTTTCATTGAAAATGCTGCGCATGGGGCAAAAGTTACTGAGCTAGGACACAAGAATCTCATACTATTTGAACTACAGACGTGACTGATTCTGTAAAGGGTTTGTGATTGACACAGACAACCCTCACTGTTTTTACTGCATTGACTGGGTTCATTTTTCAGCATCCGGTGCCCCAGAGTTTGTAAATTTGAGACCATTGCATTGATCCTAGTAGTAGTCTCCACCCACCTAAAGTAGATGGGGGTGCAAAACATACACACTAAATGAACACACCCACCCTCATCCTGGTGGGTTAGGAGTTGAAAATAGTTAAAATCACACAAAAGTGAAATAAACAGTTGTTAAACTCTGTCTCGCTGTCTAAGATAATAATCAATCATTTCAATCTTAACAGCAGAGGAGCAATAACAGAAAACCCTTTACTTTCTGCCAATGGACACACTGATATTCTAACGGATGTTCAACAGCACAATGCACTGATTATAGGGGAGTTTAGCCAGCAATATTAATCCCAAGATACAGGATGAAATGTTCATGCGATCATCAAAACTGTTGTTTGCTTCATGGACGGCGAATCAGAGACAGACTGTAGAATAATTCTAGACAGCCCAGAGCATAAAAACGTGTGGATGTTTACTGGTAAGACGTGACAGATCTGACCAAGCCACCACAAGCGCTGCAAGCCTATCTGACTTTAATCTGTTCTCCTTCTGTTGTCCAGTCCACCACTGAAGCCAAACAAGCAAACCGTTAAACGCAAAGGTCTGGTTCCACATCAAATCAACATGTGCGAATGTGTACTCTTTCATATTGAAAAATAAACATACGGGGGTAATTTTTTCGGACTCAAAATTGTAGGGGGGGTAGGGATTAATTTAAGCATGTGTTTAATTTTATAGATCATCTAGTAAGCTGCATCTGATTTCAGCACAAGCCTTTCCAACTTCCACGCCAAAAAAATAATCTATCAAACGTAATGTTCCTCTGAAGCAAACCATTCCAGCACTGGCTTAAGTCTAATTTCCCTAATTTTACTACACAAGTCCTGCTCGCTGTCTCAACCGACTCAGAAGGGCGAGGCTACACGGACAAGTCTGGCCAGCGAATGAATGACGTATGCGTCGATGTACGTGCCGCGGCGTATAGTCAAGTGAACCGTATCACAAAGATTTTTTTTCTATAGTAGCGAATGATGGAGGTTTTTTGTTCCCCGTAACGATTTTGACTGCACTCCCCTTATTCGTGTCCAGAAACAATAATATGTTCGTCTAAATCTGAGGTAAATAACCATTCCCTGGATCCGAGTCTGTGCATGTTTCTCCCTATATTTTTTATGTACCCTTTTAGCCATGAATCTGGCGTTCCAGAACCTTCGTGCCACAGAGCCAAAGGTACTACCCAATGGGTTAAAGTGTATTTCTAAGACTCTAAATTGGTGCTGACATATCAGGACATGAAAAACATTATATTCCATAGTTATTCAGATGTGGTGAAGAGCAATGGCGTCGCCATTCAAGGCATTATTCATCATTTGACAATTACAATGGATTCACCGTACTCTATTTAGTTGTTATTTGTTCTTATATTTATGTGGCTTTAGAAATATTTTTGAGTAAGATGGATTGGTTTACTTATTGAAATTTGATTAACTTTCACATCATCATCAAAAAATCTAATTAAAACGCTAACTTTTACATAGTCATAATGCACAACAATAGATAGCTTAGTCTACATATGTTGCGTTAAGTGCAACAAATTTAGCACATCCAGTTGCTACTCGGGAATGAAATGTGGCACATAATTTAACGGCAATTGGCTAACCATTTCGAACAGGAATAAAAGTAGATTGTTTTATTTATGTCAGCTACATTTGTGAGGTGGACTACTGCTTGATAAGGATACTTTATGGCAATGTGACAGGTAAAAATGTCTCCCTTTCCATACCGTCTCTGGAGTCGACTACGTAGTTAAGATCCAAAATCGGAAATTATGTCACAGACTCTCGTTCCAGTTTCCGGGATGTTCATTTAAAAATCTAACATTCAAGTACTTAAGCACATCAACTTGTAAGTGCATACCTATATGCTTTTTTTATGCAATGTTATCATTATGAAGGCTGGGGGTGTTTGAAAAACACTGTTTAAAAAGATGGTCCAATAGAAGGCAGATTGCAGGTGCTAAAGGTCACACAGTGTCTGCACTGCTTGTTTGTCTTAACTACATCCCTGAAGGTCCCACAACAGCAGTGTGAACCCTGATGTACGCCAGAGAGGGGAGAGGCACAGAGAGAAACCAATCCACCCAACCAAAGGGGATTCCCAGGTGTTTTTGTATTCATTTACCACTATTTTCCCCTCATTTACAGCAATGACCAGGGAGCAATTACAGTCCCCTGGGCCGCTCATGGACAAACTGAAAGATGCATGTTTTTTTCCCTCTTTTTCTTTTTTTTAGGTTTCTGGCTCGGGGATTCGACCTAACAGCCTTTCAGATACTCAAGCCTTTCGGCTTCCTGCCGGGCCTAGAGGAGACATATCAACAACTACAGAGACAAGCCACAGACCAAACCACCAATGGATTGACTTGGCCCTGCAACAGTCTTCCTGATCGCTGTTGATTACATCTGCACGCCTCTCTTTGTTTTTCAGCCTTTATTCCCAGCAGCGTCTTGACCCCCCCCTCGTCACCCCGTTCTCTGATGGAAGTGGATGGTGAGTGCTAATTACGGAGGCAGCCAGCGTACAGTACAAGCAACTTGGATGTCTTTCATCAGGTAACACTTTCCATATGCCTCCCCTTGCTTTTAACATCCATGGTCTCATCGCGTTTCCCCTTTCATTTGTTTCACTAAGATGATACCGTCCTGCTCCTCCTGAAATGCACAGTACGCCCACTCGATTTATCTCCCCTACGTGAGAAAATGAGGAACATGTACTCCCATTCAAAAATCTATCTAGACTTTCGTTCCCATCGGGGACTTGACCTAAGCTGAGCTGTGCTGGCCATATTTGGAGTCTCCGCAGAAACTGCCACCACCCTAGGCAGAGGGTTAAGGGGAACATTTGGGATGCAGGACTGAGAAGGGCACAGATCCAGGGCCTGACTAAACATCACAACACGAACTCCTCTGGCCATCATCAGTCCAAATCCCCACAACGTCAATGGAACAGCTTTTGTCCTTCACTCTGTTGATAAATTAAGCCCGGTTTTGCTTTAGGAATTCCCAGAGCACTGATGCAGTGCAAGGACTTCCTATACCAAACTCCAGGTAGATATTCCACTCTGTCTTCATTTGAGGACTGAAACATAGCACAGGTTTTCCCTGGTGGTTTATGGAGCCCAGTAGAAAGGGTGTGGTGTGTGTGTGTTGACTTGGCGACCTGATTGACAGCAGGGAAAGTAGCCGCTGCTGTGTCAGCAAATTAACTAACTCAGAGACTCTGAGACTCCAAGTCCCTCAGGAGAGAAGACAGTCAGCCAGCTGGGGCACAGGCCTAACCTAGACAGGGTGAGATGCATTCTGGGAACGGGGCCTATTCCCAGTTACAGCGGCGGTACCAAGTCAAGGACCAGTCAAATGTCAAATAAGCAACATGGTCCAAGGCCTGAGGAAGAAAGGCTGGCTAACATCAAGCTCTTTACATTTTTTTTATGAATGTCAAATGAAAGAATTCTGTGGAAAATGTCTAAAAGGCAGACATTTTCTTTGCACAACTCTTTCCTACACTTGTGTAACAGAAGCGGAGAGCCTAGGACGCCTGTTGGCTCTGAAGGACTGAACCTTCAAAGTCTATTTCGTTTTAAAGTCGGCAACAGTGGCTGGCATGGATTCCTGCTTTTTTTCTGTGTAGGCCATCTTAACATTTTCTTTCATTTTCCTTTTTTGTCCATTTGAATGCTTCATTCGACAGAGTCAATGGAGCAACGGTCCAGTCAAACGCATTCTGGAGCAGGGTGGGAGGGGGCAGGGTGTGCGGAGTGGGTGGGAGGGGGCAGGGAATGAGGAGTGGGTGGGAGGGGGCAGGGTGGGAGGAGTAGTGGGTGGGAGGGGGCAGGGTGGGAGGAGTAGTGGGTGGG
>JACXGJ010014066.1:0-15385 GCA_016801105.1 Esox niger | reverse complement strand
CACACACACACACACACACACACACACACACACACACACACACACACACACACACACACACACACACACACACACACACACACACACACACACACACACACACACACACAGTTGAACTCAGGAGCACACTGGGAGAGGAAAGTAGATTACGTACAGCCTCGATCCTTTGGGCCTCAGCCTTCAGTTTAGCCTCATTGACGGCTGCCTCTCCCTGGATACGGGCTGCCTCTGCTCTGGACTGGGCCTCGGCCTTCGCTGCCCCCGTGCTCTCCACCGCCGCACTGCAACAATCAACCAATATTTTGACTGTCAGTACAGCTTAACGTTTCCACTAAAAAACACATCCTAATGCTAGCCAGCTCCTATTGTGTTTGTGGTTCTGACTTTTGTTAGCACTATGCTGATGCTATCCCCATGCCATTACATATCTCTTCAAAGGTAATAAAAGGTTTTAGCATTAGCAGCATAGTATCACCTAAGGGCCTCCAGTTCCAGAAGCTCTTTTCTGGTACGCTCGGCCTCGGCTTGGTCTGTGATCTTCTGTCTCTCCAGACGACCACGCGCCTCCTGTTCCAGACGTTCTGCCTCATGGCTGCCGGAGTAAGTCAAAGAGAACAAAAATAAGACAAAAAAGCTATAAAAAAAAAGACATGAACACTACGCCTGTGTTTGTACAATTGATTTTGGTTCTAATAACATGTTGTTGGTCTTACCGTGCGGCAGCCTCTTGAGAGTTGGTGGTGATCTCAATGGCCAGCTGTACACTCTTCTGCAGGGCATCCCTGGTCCTCTGGTCTACCGGCTCCACGGACTGGATGTCCACACTGCTGATTACAAGGCTGTTCTGTGGGAAGCGCAGGTTAGAGCGCACTGCCATCTTCTCATCAAAGCCAAACACAGACGAGCAGATGATCCGGTTGGAGTTCTGTTGACAAAGGGGTGGTAAAGGGGAGGTTGAGATAGGGGTTTTGCTGCCTTTGAAAAAATGTCAGCTTAGATTTTCATGTTTCAACACCCACACTCTTCTCTACCACTACATGAGCTGGAACACATGGGTAAAAAACATTTCAGCATTGGCATTGATAATCAGATTGTTTCGAATTGGCCCAATCACAGACAATTATTTTGATAGTATTGAATAACATAGCAGTGGAAGAATGTCATTAGAAGATTTAGATCAACTTAATGTTCATTGGGGTGGCGGACCTTGTGGAAGTCGTCAAATTGCACCGAGGCAACAGCTCCTCTGACGCGAGAGGCAATCGCTTTACAGGCGTCGCCCACAAAGTCAGGCACTGAAAAGAGAGCCGCGGCCTGTGCTGCATCGGCAGGAGATTTCAAGTCAAAGTGCCTAAGAGAGAAAAGAATGTAAGGAACACTAAATAAGAAAAATATTAAATGCTCCAGCTGACCTGTATATTTGACAATGGACTTGTTATTAGACTAAATCAGAGGAATGCCATAAACTTTCCCCAATAATCAAACCCTATCCTAACCTCTAAACCGAACAAAAAAACATATCCTTAAAATACATTTTTGGCACCCAGTAATTTAGTAAATCCTGTACACATGCATGCACACACACACCAGTTATAGGACAGTTGGAGCTGTAGGCGTGCATGGTCAGCTGTCTCAATGGTGATGATGTCAGTGAAGAAGTCGGGCCCCAGTAGTAGACACACGGCCTTGATGACATTTGCCCTCTTGGGCTTGTCCCCTGACAGGGACAGCACAGTGAACTGCTCATCAGGACCCAACATGACCATCTCTGGTCCAAAGACAACCCTGGGACAAGAGAATGGTGAAAAAATTGAAAAATAAAATGTTGCAGAAAGTGAAGGGAGAAAAATGAAGGGAGAACTAAAGGCAAAAAAAGTTGTACACACTATAGGGAATAGGGTACCATTTGGAAAACAACCTACAGTATAGCATGTATCTGGACAGGGACCTGGCGATGTCTGTCCAACATCCATATTTACCTGGCCTTCTTCTCCCTGTAGTCATAAACCTGCAAAGCCGCGTTGTGGGGCACCCTGTAAGAAACCACCTTGGTCTTGTCCCGGTCCTTTGCCTCCACCTCCCTGTTGTGCTCCGAGCGGTCAGCCAGGGGGTCCTTGGTGGAGGCCAGGAGGGCCTCAACATTCACCGGCAGGTTCTTGGCCCACAACTCCTCATCCTGCGTCAACATGTAGGTGTGGCCAATCACAGCCCGGACCTGAGGCAAACCAGCCAATTAGCATCAGGAATGATGAGCGGTGGAAGGGGATCAATTCAACCAGGTTTTAAATGGCACTCCCATTGTGTATTGTACTTTTCTTAACCCTCTCAATCTAGTTAAGTGGGCTGATACATCAAGGTAGAGGCAACAGATAGCCCTGGGGTCAAGAGAATTAGGCTAGTAACAGAAAGACCACAGGTTCTAATCCTGAGACAGAAAGGTAATGCAAATCTGTTCTTGTAGCCTTGAACATGGCTCTTAACCATAGTTACTCCTGCAAATCACTCTGGATAAATTACAAACATTTTAATAAGTGTTTCTGCTCTCCAGGACCCAGATCTATGATACCATGTTGCATTGAGTAACCCTGCCATTATGGAACGCTGCCCTGTGATCAAACATTCAGCGGGGTAAAACGTAATTTTCACCTTTCCGGTCTTGATGTCCCGGACATAGATCCCCTCATTTTCATCCAGTGGAATGGCCTGTCGCCTTAGAACCACCTCCACGGTGGCTGGAGGGACATATTCGATAGGTCCACGCAACATCCAGCGGTCACCGGGACGACGTAGGACTCCACCCTTCCGGGAGCGCTTGGCCCTCTCCCCTTCCTCCTCATACTCCTCCTCCTCATGCTGGAAGAGCAAAAGGAGGGAGAAACAAGGATGAGATAGAGGAAAATTATTTAAAGGAGAGTCGTGAAGAGAGAAAATTGTGTACAGGTCAAACCAGACAGTCCTGTCTTATCTGTCCAGTTGTTTTCACTCGCTCTTCTTGCTTTGAAGGACAACTCCAGACTCAAAGGCAGAGTATTCACCCGCCTCATCTAACCCTCCAGTTGTGCTTTTAATTCATAAATCTCTGAATGGTTTAGGACCCGAAAACGCTTTTAACGTGTTTGAAGAATATAAACCAAGCAGGGCTCTTAGAGCCATGAACAGAGATCCGCTAGTAGAGCCCAGAGTCCAAACTAAACATGGAGATGCTGCGTTTAGCAGTTATGCTGTACACAACTGGAATAAACTACCAGATCTTACACATTCACCAAACGTGTCCATTGCTAAACCCAGGCTAAAAACACTTCTCTTTTCACGTGCCTATGACTGAGCTCTTAAACTTAACCACACTGTGAGCCTTATAGCTTCCTATGTTTTTATAACAGTACTGTTTAGTCTTACAGCTTTTATAGCTTCCTATGTTTTTATATTCTATGTTTTATTATTACGCTGTATTTTACACTTCTTGATTTATTTCACCAATTGTAATGCAAGTTCTGGTGCTATCAGAGGATTAAACTCTGTGTAAATGTAACAAACTGCTGATGATCACTGTTTTGATTCTATTGTATTATTGACTGTATTATTCTATTATGACTGTAAAGCACATTGAATTGCTTCTATGTATGTACTGTGCTATATAAACAAACTTGCTTGCATATACATGAGGCCCCAGATTCATAAATTAAGCAGTCATATTTTCCCAAACCTCCTCTCGGTTTGTACCTACAGTAGATATAAAAAGCCTACACACCCCTGTTAAAATGCCAGGTGTTTGAGATTTGAAAGAAATCATGTCAGAACTTTCTCCACCTTTAATGTGACCTATAACTTGAACAATTCTATTGAAAAACAAACTGAAATCTTTTAGGGAAAAAAAACAACAATGAAAAAACTATTACCTGGTTGCATAAGTGTGCACACCATTAAACGAATAGTCTTTTCTTACAGTCTTTTTGGATAGGTGTCTATTAGCATGGCACATTTTGACGTGGCAATATTTGCTAACTCTTTCACTTACGCTTAACCTTTTGGCAGATATCTAACTCTGTTGGTATTGCTATTTGCTGGTATCAGGTCTACTTGTCCAGCAGTTGAAAATATTAATGCCCAATATGTCCGGTGGGAAATAAGCCAAATTGATAAAATAATAGCATATTAAATAGCCATCATGTGACCTATGTGATCTGTTGCCAAGAAAACAGTGAAAAAAACAAACAAGTGATGGTACAACTGGGGACAGCACAATCACAGAAAGGCGTATTTATTACCTCCTCTCAGTTTGGACCCATGCACTGACATTGAAATCACTGGTCAATCACTGTAACTTCTATTACAGTGTGCTCAGTACATATTTTATGGAACTGTAGTAGGGTGGTGAAAGTATTACCACTTAGAAAATGAGTAGAGGGGAATATAACCCTTGAGATATTTTAATACTGATGAACTGACATTATGATTGTAAATATTGTAAGATACCATAACTTGCAGGTAGGATATAGTTTAAGTAGCTAACTTTGCATTTGAAACCATAAAAATCGAGAAAATCACATTGTATGATTTTTAAATAATTAATTTGCATTTACTTCCATACTTTCCTCACAAACCCCAATTACTTCCCCATAGACTCCCATTCATTCCCTATTGACCTCCATTAATTCCCCATAGACTCCCATTGTATCACCATTAACGCCCATTCATTGCCCATTGACCTCCATGCATTAACCATTCACCTCCATGCATTACCCATAGACTCCCATTGAATCACATCTGACTCAAATTAATTCTCCATTGGCCCCGGTTCATTCTCCATATACTAAGTTTGGTTGCTGTAAGACTCACCATCTTACATAAATGTGCATTCAAATTGAGACCACACCCACAATAATATCCATTGGCTTATATCAGCCACCCTGTTAAATATATCAACAATACTTATGCCAAATCTTTAGATACTTGTCCCAAGATAACATACACAGAGCAGCGTGTAGATTGGTGCAGAGCTCAATTTGAAAATGCATTTTTAGTGCTTTAGAAAAAAATTCCAAATGGCGGAATATCCAAGATGGCAGACTTTATGGGTTATTGAGGCAAATTTGTTCCTTAGGTGAAGAAGGACCTGCGGACCCAATTTCAGACCTGTAGGTCATTAGGTAGATTTGCCAGTGGAGCTTTGGGAGAGATTTCATAGTTTATTATTGTGCCACCTAGTATTCAATTGGAACCATAGTCTAATAAATGAATTTGCCAGACAAAATACCCCTCTGGGCAAAGTGGCATGTCTGTAGTGTATGCCATTTCATGGGAATGTGTCCAAAAAATTATAATAGTGATAATAATAATCCTAACAAAATAATAGGGCTCCTGAGCCCCTGCAGGGCAAGGACCCCTGATACCAGTTTGAGGTATGACTTTATTTTAACAGCAGACATCTAAACCCCCCCCCCCAAATAATCATTAGCATTATTTTACCTTGGCTAACACAATGCACAGGAACTCTCATTGAACCAATGCAAAATGACTGAATGGATTTGGTGTTGCAGCCGTTGTCAGTCTTGCAACACAGTCAAACACTCTACAATGTTCTTAGAATGTTTGATCCATAACCTATACAGTACAGTAAAACATTAGACTATTCATCCCTTTAGGGGGAACAAGGAAAACCCAAAGGCAACCGAACAGCATTTGGGTTATTGCTTGTTAAAATTAACAGGCTAAATAATACAATAATACAATAAAAATAACTAGAGTTCAGGATAGTTCTAGAACCTGTTTCTTATGTGACGCGTCAAATAGCATTGTACAACATATTCATTTTACATGCAAAGACGCAACGGCATTCCATCGTTTTTTTTATTTCTAAAGCTACCAACTGCTCGCAGTCTCAATATTACACTTGGGCAAACCAATACATATTAACTTTTAAATTGTGCATACATGATCACTAAACCACCAGGCATAGTTATTCTAGGAAATACATTTCCCAATGATAACAGCTTATTTGACCGTAATAGGCTTACTAGTATCTACTAATTGGAATGGTCATAAGAATTAAGCAGTTCCTAGCATGCCAAAGCTATTTCATGGCACAAAATCATCTCATCTCATCTTCATCCGCTTATCCATTGTCGAGTTGCGGGGGCAGCAGCTCAAGCAGGGGACCCCAAACTTCCCTTACCCAAGCTACATTTGTCAGCTCTGACTGGGGGATCCCGAGGCGTTTCCAGGCCAGTTTCAAAATATAATCTCTCTACCAAATCCTGGACCTACCACGAAGTCTCCTCCCTGCTGGACGTGCCGGGAATACCTCCCTAGGGAGACATCCTTACCAGATGACCGAACCACGTCAACTGGCTCCTTTCAATACAAAGGAGCAGCGGCTCTAAACACATGTTTTTCTTTGATTTGTGAATGATATTGATACAATTACAATCAATATAGGTGACAATTCCTTTTTTTTTTCTAGTGAAAAAGACAAGAGAATCGTGGAAACCCGTATTAAGTTACTGCCCAAGGGGTTTTGATAAAGCCTGTATGACCCCCAAAAGCATGCACGGATGCGTACTTCAAGAACCAACAGAAATATTCGTAATACTGTATAACTGTAAACAGTTTTAGTTTAGGCTTAATATAAACATAACAACTGAGTTTTTGTCTATCCTGACCCAAATAGCACCCATGGGGGCATATTTAACAAAATCCACTAGAAACAGTTGCAATATAACTGTAAGCAGTTATTTTAGGCTTACTATAACGCAGCTACTGAAGGTTGTAGCCAGACAAGTTTTTGTCTATCTGGAACAAATCCTAATGCATAATTTTATTGGACTGTGGGACCTATAGTTTGCAGGTTCGCATCTCTAACCACTATGCTATTCATCAAGGGGTAGTCAGTCAGTCACAAATGGCACTTTTCCACTGCATGGTATCAGCTCGACTCGGCTCTACATGGCTCACCTTTATTGATTTTCCACTGGCCAATAGTTCGGATAGTACCTGGTACCAGATAAAATGTTTTATTACCTGCTCCGTCGAGGTTCCAAGCAAGCTGAGGCGATACCAAAAGGTGATGTGAAAACATGGAAGGACGTCTTACTCAGTGTGCAGCAAAGCAAAACATGATGTTCTGCTGTAAGCAATCCAGTGTCAGAGAACGGGTTTTATGAAACGAGAACTGTGTGTCTTTGCAGGTCTGTCCCATGAGTCCTTGCATTACAATGGGTTACCATTGCATAGGACCAGACTCGTACGATTGTATTTTCCTAAAACTCATTTTTTTCTGTTCAAATCTACTCGTTATCCCCATGAGAGACCCGTGAAGACATGCCGTTTTTGTAGCCTACAGAAGGACCACGTCCCTTTTCCCTTTCAATAGGCTAACTGGCATACATTGCATTGGTCAAAGTAGTAATAGTCAGGTCAAACAAGCAGCACACCAAGCTTTCTAACCATTTTCTCAGTCTGCAGTGTTAAGATAAATGTTACTGTTCACTCGCGCTTCCTCGCTATTACCGGCATAAACGCTGCCTTGTGTACAGTATGCTATTCTGGAGTCAGTCGGCGTGGTATTAAAGCCGGCCATTAATAAGGCAATAATTCATACCTTTTAATCGTGATGGAGGGGTTATGTAGGTTGTTTGAGTTAAGTGCATACCATGTCTTTAAGTTACTAAAGACAAGTCTAAGTCAAGTCTCTGTATACAAGCCCAAGTCAAGACTTTTAAGCACTATAGGTTATTGTTATAGTCTATTGTTATAGTCTGTTATAGACTAGCTTTGAATTGTTATAGTCAAAGCTAGTCCTCTCAACTTTAAATAGCGATTACTATTATTTTATGGGCTATATTAAATCAGCAGTTGATAATGTAGTACACCAATACTGAACCGCAACATTTAATTTATTATAGCAAATGTGCATTTAATATTTAATTGAAGTATGATCAAGTTGAGGCTAGGGCCGGCCTATTTTATCTACTCTTATCTGCCATTAGCCAAATTGTCTGTCCATTTTACATAGGCCATGACAAACCAAACAGCTGTTTGTGTTCTGTATGGTTGTGTGTTAGCTAGTTATTAGCTACTGTAACCAATTAGCTGGCAAATATTTTTCCATAGTTTTAGTTATTCTAGATTTGCCTTCCAAAGCACAAGTCCAATGACTACAAGTCCAAGTCAAGTCTCAAGTCTTTTGAACAGATCGCAAGTGAAGTCACAAGTCAATTTATTAGTGACTTAAGTGCGACTTAAGTCCAAGTCTGTGACTTGAATCACCAAATCTGGTGAATACACCTAAATCTAACAGAACATTGCAGTTGTCATCTTTTATACTGCAGGTCGATAACTATTTTCTTATACTTACTCAATGTTTCAAACATTGTTGTTCCCATGTGTGTTGCTTTGGAGGTGGCGTCAAGACAGTTTTCCTGTGATGTCACTATGGGCAGGTACAGGGTACGATCAGCAGTGGAAAACAGAGGCAAGCTTGTACCAGGCAGTGGATAAGCTCGCAAAGTGGGTAGAGGCGAGGCAAGTAGAGTCGAGCCGGTACCATGCAGTGGAAAAGTGCCATAAGAGACATTCGCTCTTTTTGGCCAGCTTTGTGGTCCAGCACAAAGGGTTCCAATCACGTTGTTGGAAAAGTGGACACAAGCATTGGACTTGTCCTTTAAAGGATAGAACCTTCCCTCTCCTCACCCCGTTAATCCCGGGCACTCTGCCACTTTCCTGTCCTCACCTCAAGGGTATCATTGAAGGCCTCCACAGCCCTCAGTACCAGTCCCTCCTCCTCAGAGAGAACATATACATCCTGGATGCCTGCCTCCAAATGCTCCCCCGGTTGCAGGAAGAACGAACGCTCACCCTGGGTGGAGGGAAAGAAAAATGGAGCATGAGAAAGATGGAAAAGTTAAAAGAAACTTGCAGAGGCTGGAACAGTGTGAACATGTGCACAACCACACAGTCTCGACACACCAAATTATTTAATTAATGATGACTTAATTAGGTCATCCAACTTAATAGCAGTCAGTGCATGAGCAACATAAAACACACAAGTGAAGTAATAAAACACACAATAGACTCTCACCTTAATGACCCTCTTCTGGCCGAGCTGGGGTTTGCCATCCACTCCGACCGGATCTAGGATCACACAGTACTGCCGGCTGCTCAGTGTGGTCACGTTCACAACACCCACCACTTCCTCCGAAACCGAAGGGATATGTGCCTCCCGCTCTGCGACGGTTACCAGCCACTCCTCACCCGTGCGACGATCCCGCCCACCGGAATCACGAAATGGCCGTAGAGCCCGCACATGCAGTGCTTTCTGAGAGAGAGACAGAATATATGTCATCAGGAATACAACACAGCACTCAAAGCAAACCTTAAAACTTCAGGCAGGGTTAAGAGGAGAGAGTGAGATAATGAGGCACTACCTTATCTGTGAGGATGAAAGCATTGACAATGTCCAGGACCTCCTCATGAGCCCCTGGAAGATACGCCCCCACCTTGCTCACTTGCCACTCCTCACCTGGAACACACACTCAGTTAGCCAGGTGTGAACAGGTTTTACTACATACACTGGTATAAAATAAGTTCCCCAGACTGGATGATGTGATTTATTGTTTTGTGGAACTTGAGTGGTAGCTTAAGGGGGAAAGGTTAAGAAAATGTGAGCTTGCATTAAATTATTAAATGTCCCCAATGACATGGTCAAGTTAAATATTCTAATTATGTGACCAGCACCTGTATATCATCAAAAAGTTGTTTTATTTCAGTAATTCCATTCAAAAAGTGATACTTGTATAATGTATACAGTCATTCCACACAGACTGATATATTTCAAGTGTTCATTCCTTTTAATTTTGATGATTATAACTGACAACTAATGAAAACCCCAAAATCGGTATCTCATAAAATTTGAATATTGTGAAAATGTTCAATATTGAAGACATCTGGTGCCACACTCTAATCAGCTAATGAACCCAAAACACCTGCAAAGGCCTTTAAATGGTCTCTCAGTCTAGTTTTGTAGGCTACACAATCATGGGGAAGACTGCTGACTGGACAGCTGTCCAAAAGACGACCATTGACACCTTGCACAAGGAGGGCAAGACACAAAAGGTAATCGCTAAAGAGGCCGGCTGTTCACAGAGCTCTGTGTCCGAGCACATTAATAGAGAGTCGAAGGGAAGGAAAAGATGTGGTAGAAAAAAAAACTGTACAAGCAATAGGGATAACTGCACCCTGGAGAGGATGGTAAAACAAAACCCATTCAAAAATGTGGGGGAGAGTCACAAAGAGTGGACTGCAGCTGGAGTCAGTGCTTCAAGAACCACCACGCACAGACGTATGCAAGACATGGGTTTCAGCTGTCACATTCCTTGTGTCAAGCCACTCTTGAACAAGACACAGCGTCAGAAGCCTCTCGCCTGAGATAAAGACAAAAAGGACTGGACTGTGGCTGAGTGGTCCAAAGTTATGTTCTCTGATGAAAGTACATTTTGCAGTTCCTTTGGATATCAAGGTCCCAGAATCTGGAGGAAGAGAGGAGAGACACAGAATCCACATTGCTTGAAGTCCAGTGTAAAGTTTGGGGTGCCATGTCATCTGCTGGTGTTGGTCCACTGTGTTTGAGGTCCAAGGTCAACGCAGCCGTCTACCAGGAAGTTTCTTGCTGCTGCTTACCAACTTTATGGAGATGCAGATTTCATTTTCCAACAGGACTTGGCACCTGCACACAGTGCCAAAGCTACCAGTACCTGGTTTAAGGACCATGGTATCCCTGTTCTTAATTGGCCAGCAAACTTGCCTGACCTTAACCCTATAGAAAATCTATTGGGTATTGTGAAGAGGAAGATGCAATACGCCAGACCCAACAATGCAGAAGAGCTGAAGGCCACTATCAGAGCAACCTGGGCTTTCATAACACCTGAGCAGTGCCACAGACTGACCGACTCCATGCCACGCCACATTGCTGCAGTAATTCAGGCAAAAGGGGCCCCAACTAAGTATTGAGTGCTGTACATGCTCATACTTTTCATGTTCATACTTTTCAGTGGGCCAACATTTCTAAAAATAATTTTCTTGTAATGGTCTTAAGTAATATTCAAATTTTCTGAGATACTGACTTTGGGGTTTTCATTAGTTGTCAGTTATAATCATCAAAATTAAAAGGAATGAACACTTGAAATATATCAGTCTGTGTGGAATCAACTTTTTCATGATATTCTAATTATATGACCAGCACCTGTATATGAGAGTGTGATAGAAAGACAGCAATACTACAACCGCTACACGATATGTAGTAGTACCAAGGTCTTATGAGTGCAAAATTCCTCACCAGTGACCCTGTGGACTCCACTCCTGTCCACTCCCTCCTTACGTGCACGGAGGCGTATAGCCTGGTTCTCCCTGATCACAGTGGCTTTAATGGTCTCCAACACAGACACCTCTTTCCTGGGGATGTAGGTCCCTAGGGTTGGCAGAGGGAATGGGGTTCTCAAACACTTTTGGCATGTGACCCAATTTTTTCTGTCAAAATATTTAAGAGCCTAATAAAAAAAATATGAGAGTCAAAAGACCAATGATGCATGCAAATACATATTCAAACTAATATCTATGTATATCTCTATATAGATCAAAAACAAAATTTGCATTTATATCTATGGGAATGACATCAGTAAATAGGGACAGACAGGTTCGTCGGAAGCGCATATTCGATGACCACAATGCTTGTGCATGTCTGCGATATGTAAGGAAAAAAAACAGAACAGCAACTCTTTCCCAGGTGACAGAATGTCTGCAAGAACAGTCTGCCAAGAACTACACAGAGAAGGATATTGTTGTATTGTTGCATTGAATACAACTTTAATTATGATAACAAATTCACATTTGAAAGTTTAACAGTGTAAAGACCATTAGCACAGGTCTTCAGAGAGATGGAATAAAAGGGGTATTGTCAAATAAGCCATCCTTCACCACATTCTCAACCAGTGGGTGAGTGCATGTTGAAGGAACCGGGAAAAAGTCAATTCTTCATTTACATATTCGATGATTCTTCAGTATACCCGTTCAAAATGATGTCCTCAATTGTCCTTTCCTAGCCTATACTCTTGTTAAAAATGTTTATATCTGGTCTGACTACAGAACCTAGGGTCCTTAATCCCCCTATGCTGAACCCATGAGTAGATCACTCTATTTTACAATGTGGTGTCAAGGAAACATAGATTTGAATGTGTCCCTAGATGAAAAGGGGGTCTATTCTTCAGGAATAGTTTTGTTATCCTTAGGTCAGTAAACCAACCCCCATATCTTTAGTTGAGTTTGGATAAGTTCTCACTTGCATTAACCTTTCCTGCTGCCGGCACCTTTGCTCTTGCAAACATTTTCAATCTCCAGAGAACTTTCTATCTTTGATACTTGTACTGCAATGGTAATACTCTGTATATATGAAATTCATCGGTTACATTAATTAATTTACTATTTGGAATTAATCTTAAGGTTCAAAATCTAGTTCCTTCAATCTGTGCAACCACCAAGAGAACGGTACAGACCTGAATGCTTGACCCCTACATTGAGGGTTTCAGATAATGTTATGCTGCGGGAGAATGTTCCAGGCATGGTCTGGGTCCAAATATCCCCTTAGAGTGAGGGATCACCGCAAATAATTACTTATTTACAATTATATACTAATGGGAAGCATCTCTTACAGGATGACAGTGAACCCATCCACAAGGCACATGGGATCACTGAATGGTTTGATGAGAATGAAAATTGTGAATCATATGCTATGGCCTTCGCAATCACCAGATCTCAACCCAATTGAAGACCTATCCAAGATTTTGATGGGGGGTATGATAGTCTAGTCAATTGTAGTCTGTGAAGACTGGTTTGTTATAGAATTTCAATAACAATGAAGTACGGTTTGAAGTGTAACTGAAAGCACTTCGAAAAACACTTTGATTTAAAGGTTTCTGATGGAAACAGAATGTGTTCTGTCTTATCTTCCATGAATGGGCTTAAACCAAGTGCCATGTGTCCTTGACTTAAAACAAGCCAAACCAGAATCAAATTGAAAAATGACAATTTAAACAAAATACAGAGAAATGCAGAATGCAATGCCAGTCAACTTCTGTTCTCGAAACCTTGTAGTAAGTGTTAAAAGGGCATATAGAAATATTTCCGCAACATTGGAGTAAGTCCTGAACAACTCACCTGGCCCCTCAAACAGCCATTCATCTCCGGCCACTCTCTTCTCCCCTCCGTCCTCCTCAAAGTCCAGCAGAGCCTGCAGACGTAAAGCGGTGTCTGGGTAGACGATCTGCAGCACTGTTACTTGCTGGTGGAGTAAAAGGGTGAGAGAGGGCATGAGAGCAGCAAAAAAATAGGACGTTTTATCGACTGTTACAAACCACAATTACAGAATATTGTGAGAAAATTATGGAAAGCTGCACAGACCTGCCTTAACTCCCTACACTGCTAACACAAAGGCACAGTGGCATTTTGCCCAATGGTCTAAGAGACTTATGATACTATGAGATTGACAGTACCTGCTGAATCTCCTCTCCGGGGTAGAGGGGGAAAGGGTCCTGAGTGAGCCGTATCTCCAAGTCGGCATGTCGGAGCTTGGCCTGTCCCGATTGGTCAAACTGAACATGTCCATTGTCGTCACGTGCCACAGGGTTCAGCACTACGCAGTAGTGGCGAGGGGGGACCATGATCATACGCTCAGGGGAGAACAGCACTCTGGGAAGGAGGGCACAGGTCACCTAGCAGTTAGGACAATTGACCAGTAGCTGACAGGTTGCAAGATTTACATAAACATTTTATTTAGCCAAGTTCTGGGCCGAAGTCTATGGGACCCGGGAGATGCAGAGGTATCTGCTTGCTTGTATCACAAGGCTTGAAAGAAACAGAAATCAGCACTGACAATTAAGTAAATGCAAGTACACAATCTCTGATGAATGATTGACTCTCAATCACCTTTCATTGTCCTGTCTGATGTAGGTCAGCGGTCCAACCTCCACACGGGCTATATTGGTGTTCTGGTCCAGCACATGGATGTAGTGATGAGGTGGGATACGGATAATTGAAACTTCCGACATCTGGAATAACCGGAGAGAAAGGTGAACGGGGGTCTATTCAGTTGTGAAATAGAAGGAATAAAGCAAAGAACAGTTCCTGTTTTACCCAGCAAACATTTTCTACATTTACATCAGAAAGCTCTGTTGCATTATATAGTCCTGAACAGATGCTTAAAGTAGTTGTTCTGGTTGACAAACATAAAACCGTAATGAGTCATGGATAAATTGTGAATGACTGATCTACAATTGATAGTGTTTCAAATGTGTTTTTATTTAACCTAAAAATACAGGAAGTACAACTATTTTGAAGTTTCACGTCTTCAGGTTTCAAGTGTGTCACATATAGAGAGGAAAATGCAGACATTATTGCATGTACAATGTAAATATTGTGCCCTGGTCTACAGTGTTGATGATATAAAAGCAGGGAATATCAAATTCTCTCAAATTTGGTGTTTGCCAAGTCACTGAGCCATAATGACATTTTCAGGACCCTTTTGTTTCTCTAAAACAAAAAATGCCCAAATGACACTGTAAGAATTGCTGTATTTATGTCTGTTCAGGGCCTATGACTGATAGCTATCAGGGTCTCAGGGAAAACCGAGAGGATCTCAAAATTATCCAGACCAATAGTGGCGAAGTTTAAAGAACTGGGAAAAAGCATTGTGGTATTTAAAATAGTCATTTATGTTGTAAATAGAATGCCTTTCAAAAATGCCAGAGGAAATAAGTTCTGAAATTTTAAAAGCAGCTAAAGACTAGACACCAACCTGACTCACTGGGTGGATTGCGGTCTCCTCTCACTGTAGCTATCAGACTTAACTGTATGTTAAATGCAGTGACTATCAATCAGTGGTTATGACCTAAAAATGCTGGCAATGTGAAAACCGATCCACCACTATATCGCATTGAGTTCCCTGCTTAGCATTCTCACGCAGACAATATTATTTTTGGTAAAATTTGTCGCCATAAGCCAATATTTTCTTATTCAAGCTTACTCCCAAAGGGTCAACCAGACTCAATGAATCTAATGTAGCATGCGTCCAATTTTAATGCCTGAAACTAAATCCCCCACAATGTTCTATGAAGACAAAATAGCTCTTTGTTAACATCCAAAAGTGGACATCTGACAACCGGAACTTGCATGTTAGTTTATAGTAGGAAGTTTTACAAAAAGTTTAACAATGACACTGTGGACATTCCACCAAGAACACACATCTGCCACTCACATAAATTTGAACCAAATGCACACCTGTCGCGACACACACACACACACACACACACACACACACACACACACACACACACACACACAC
>JACXGJ010014065.1:0-15385 GCA_016801105.1 Esox niger | reverse complement strand
TCTCCTCCGTGTCTCTCCATCGGTCTCTCCCTCCATCACTAACCCTCCATTTATGTCCGTCACTCTCTTTCTCCCTCCGTCTCCCCTCCTCCGCCTGTCCCCCTTCGTCCCTCCATCCATCCCTGTGTATGTATCTCTCTTCCTCCAGCTACATCAGTCTTTCTCTCACCCTCCATCTCATCCATCTCCCTCTTGATCTCTCCCCCTCCATCTCTCTCCATATCCCCCATCTTATCCTGCTGTATTTATTACAGACTGCAAGGCCACAGGAATGAACGGATCGATATTTCTGGGATGATGAGAGGAATGGTATGCAGTCTCTTCTCTCTCTCTCTCTCTCTCTCTCTCTCGCCTTCTCTCTCTCCCTCTCTCTCCCTCTCTCGTCTCTCTCTTTCTCTGCCTCTCTCTCCATTCTTCCCCTAGTGGTGCTTTAGAGAGTGAGGAGACAGAGGGGAGGGTGTGATCGGTGGAGGGCAGAATAGAGGAGAGAGGACCAGTGCATGACTGATGATGTTGAAAGCCTGATAAAGACGCTTGCATCATGTCTTCTAAGGAAGCGTTACTTATAAATTCTCTGCTAAGACATGTCTGTCCTGTCCTAATTTTCAGATGGACCTGACCATTCTTAACTCCTATTACAGTGATTTTCATGCAGACCTGCGTATAAACCTTTAGAACCTTTTGGTTAGACACCGATAGATGGGAGGAGGTGTGGGATTTCTCAAGGGCGTGTGTGTAGCAATGTTGGTGCTTTATTAGTGGTCTGATAAATGTAGCAGTTGTTAAATTATGTAAATAAAAAATTAATGTAACATTAACTTTATTTTAGCACATAAACCATTTCATATCGAGAAACAGGGGTAAGCATACCTAATTAACCCACCAACATCTACATTTATATATTTTTTTAAACAAAGTGGAAATAAATTAAAGATGAATCCCTCATTTCAGGTTTTATTAATTTTCTTTAAAAATATTGTGTCAGATAAATATGTTTAAAAAGTCACATTTAATATGTGAAAAGTCTGGATTGAGCTTTAATGGGTACCAGGTGAATCCTTTAAGTTCTTGGGTGTTCCAAATATGCCCATTAGCAGATTTAGCTTTGACATTTCATATGTTATTAGACTTATTCAAATGATTCAATTACATTCAGTTATAAATGTACATTCTAAATACCTAAACTATTGCAACCAGTTAAATAATAATTTCTAGAAAATGCACAGAAATAGATATTTTTTATTATCAATGTGACCACATAGTTGTTTGACATCTAGTGTGTTGCTACAGTCCACTAAGTTATTTAGCTACTATATTGGTTGTGACACGGTGTGAGTGCTCTCTCATGAAATCCATCTTTTCAGTTGGTGACAAATTATATTTAACATTCAAATAAAATGGTAATGTATACATGAATAAAAACATTAGTCTCTTGCTTAAACATTAAGTATGGGTTCTTACACAAGGAACCACAGAAAATATATGAAAAGTGTGATTATCTTGGGGTCTTCTACGCACCAAAGTTTTTCGGAAACTTCAAATATAATGACTAATTTGCATATATATATATATATATATATATATATATATATATATATATATATATATATTTATAATTTAATAAATTTGCATGAAATGACTCTCTATCTAACTAGCTTTTTCTAACATACCACCACAAGGCAATTTATTACTGGCCCTTTAAAACGCCCATCAATTTTACCCATAGCTTTTTCCTAAAGACCTGAGACATTATTATTCATTGTCGATTACGTGTTTTAAATAACTTGGTTAATTTTACCATTGGTTAAACACAATGGTAAAATGGTTTGTACCAAAAAAGCCCACACCTGTAGTGAATATTGTGGAATTACCCAATCATTATATCAGGTTTCTAATAAAGACGGTTGAGTTCAGAGAATTTGTGGATGTTCATTGATCATTTTGTTTTGTGATTGGCCAGTAGTTACATCATCAAATAATGAAACATCAATTGTGTTTTATCCTAGAAAAGGGAACACATTGTAAGTAGATTGCTTTTATTTCTCTCATTTCATGCAGTTGGCTTGTCGGTTTTATTCTTTCCAATCTATTATCTTTGATTAACATATGGCTCCCAACCTTTCCTAATAGTTAAGTCCACAAGTAATTATGGTTTAAGTAACAGTATGAGAAATGTTATTTAAAATAGTTAAGAAAATATTTACTGTTTCTAGAGCCTAGTAGTCATATTCATTCATTCATCATTTGAAATACAGCCCAATAATGAAAGATGCAGGTGTATTTCCAGGCTGCCATGACTACACACCATTATGTGTGTTTTGTGTCTGCTACCCGTATGTACGTTGTCTTCTCAACAAGACCTCTCAGACGCCTTTAGCGTGTGTTATGAAAGGCTTCCCTTGACGTCCTGGGGAATGGTACAAACGTCCGACGCGGCAGTGTGTTTGGGGTGACCTGACCAACCTGCTACGGCATTTGCTGTGTATTACTGACGTGTGCTATGTCTCCATAACAGTCCATTATGACAGGTAGTAAGAAGAGAAATACCACTCCATCGGTCTTAATACTGATCCAGTGTTGTCTGTGTGTGTTTGTGTCTGTGTGTTTGGATGTGTGTGTGTGTGCCTGTGTATATGTACATGTGTGTTTTTTGTTCAATACATGTCCGTGTGTGTATGTGTGTATGTGTGTGTGTGTGTGTGTGTGTGTGTGTGTGTGTTTTGCTCGATGTGCAATGCTGGTGTGTGTCCTCGGAGTGATAACGGCTCCTCAAGGAACATCCCGATTGCTTCTCCCTGAGTGGTTAGTGGGCCCCAAACGCCGGCCGTTACATTATCAATCATTCACACAGTCATTTTGGAATGCAATATCCTTCTCTAAACTCCTGGCCTCTTCTCCTCTCTGCTGTTATTGAAGCTGCTCCTCCTGCCCGGCGCATGCCGGCGCATTGTGGGGGGCTGATCTGGGATGGAGCGTCGGGGGTGTGGCGTGGGGGTGTGGCGAAAGGGGGCGAGGGGGGGGCCTTAGCCTCAGAAATTGAAAATTGATCAGGCCGGGATGGCGGTGTCAGGGGCTGGCACCGCTGGGGAGAACCAGGAGGAACCAGGAGAACGGCTCATTAGCATTTACAGTGTTGCTGCTGTCACTGAGGAGAGTGAGGGAGACATCTAGCCAATTCTCTACCCCACCTCCCCACCTCTCTTTCTACAGTGGTGATATTTTCTATCAGAAGGGAGGAGTATCTGAGAAGGTATTCAAACTAAGTTGAAGGTAGAAAAGCGATGCATTTTCGTATTTCATGCAACAGGATGTTCTTCGTTTCTGTCTTGAGTGTATTTATCGTACGGCTCTGTGGGGATTGTTTTGGCTTAAACCGTTCTAACCTGTGATGCGCTTACAGGGCTGTTCTGAGAGACACAACGGGAACCCAGGTGACTGTAGTAGTGTAATCAGTGCCGTTCGAACCTATCAGCAGCAAGGTTTTATATCCGCGGAAAACGCCTGTGAACAGCGTTTTAGCCGCGCCACTCGGCCAGCCCTTCAGTGGGCAGATTGATGGTGTGGATAAGTGCACTGTCCTGTTGATGTCTTCTGCGTTACGACAGGAAAAGACCCCACTCCACCAGTCCATCAAAAACGAGTGAATGAAAGGAACAACAGCCAGTGGTTGCCTGGCTGGCTGCCTTTAGATTGTCATTCATTTTCATGTGTTTTCTCTCCCTCTCTCCTCGGCAGCCACGTGATGGAACATCTGACGAGAGGAGCGGAGGACAGTGAATGAAGGAACCCCGGAAAACGAAAGGATCTACGGCCGTTTCTATTTTATTTTTGTGATCGTTTTTTCCCCCTCCCCCGTCTGCTCGGCTCCAGCGGAGGCTGATGATTGGATGTGAGCGTGCTGGACTCCTGGGCTGACAGAGGGGAAGTTGAAGGATTGGGTGGCGCGGGAATCCCGGCGTGTATGTTCGGTCGCCGGCGGCTGTCGCCGTGACTCGCTCAGTCAGACCATGTGGTTTTCGCCGAGGAGAACCGGTCTCCTTTCCTCACAGTGGCAGCGGCAGCACCGCGGTGACTGGCACAGTGCCCACCTAGGCTGCGCCATCACCGGCCTTGCCACGTCCTTCTGGATATTAACTTTGTCGTGCTGTCTGCCGTCCGTCCGCGGCCAGGCCTACCACCCCACTGTGAACACGCAGTACGGTAAACTTCGGGGAGTCAGGGTGCCCCTGCCCAGTGAGATTCTGGGACCGGTGGACCAGTACCTGGGGGTCCCGTACGCCGCCTCCCCCGTAGGAGAAAAACGATTCTTGCCCCCCGAGCCGCCCTCGTCCTGGTCCGGGATCAAAAACGCCACCCACTTTGCCCCCGTGTGCCCCCAGAACATTCACAACGCTGTGCCAGAGATCATGATGCCCGTGTGGTTCACTTTCAACCTGGATATGGTGGCCTCGTACATACAGGATCAGAACGAGGACTGTCTGTATCTAAACATCTATGTTCCGACCGAGGATGGTGAGTGAGGACGGGTAAAACAAGAACAAAACCCAGCCATGTCCTTCTGTCTCTCTCCTGTCTCTCTCTCTTTCTCTCACTCTCTCTCTCTGAGACGGTCTGTCACTACTGTAGTGTGTAGTGCGGAGCATGCCTTGTTGTCCGCTCTGTGCATGACGTGTCTGTGTCCCCCTCCACCATTTCCCAGCCTCTCATTCTGACTTGATCCTCCATGGCAGTCTTCTACTTTCATCAACTCTCCCCTTCCATGCCACCGTTTGAGGTTCCTCTTTGTGTTGATTCCAAAGTAACCCCCCCCCCCAAAAATAAGACAAAATATTACACAAAATGGCTGAAAAAGCTAATCAGATGTCGAAACAGATTGGGCCTAGTGCAATACCTTGATGCACTTCCTTCCCTTACTGTCATGATTGTTCTGGGGATAATATGATTAGAAGTGATTAGCTATAAGACTGCCGCCTAAGAGAAATGATCTCCTGTAGGGTTGGTTGGTGAAATATTCTGGTACACTTGAGGCCTGTGGCATCAGACTATACCATGTAAGACCCCTTACTTTTCTATTCTTATCTGGAAAACTCTAGAGTTTGTCAATGCACGCAACCGAAAACCCAGGCAGCAAAACCTAGGTTGCTACAGACAAACTAAAATGATCTGTTGACTGAAGAGCTGCATTTAGATCTATTCAATTAAGACCCACAGAAAAGCTTGAAATGGTTTGTGGTCCCATTAAAAAAACAAAAAAATCACTCTGTTCATTGGGTTTATTGGTAATTGGAACGGTCACTGTTGGCGATGTGCTGGAACAGGCATTGTATTGGGGAACTGGCCTGTCAGCTCCAGAAGCTTCTGTGTGGTGGTAAGGGGTCTTATATAGAAGTGCATGTGAATATGGGCTTCTTGTGTTCCAACATGCAGCAAATTCATTCCACCATTTTGGAATATTTCTGCAGAAACACCCCCAGTTACTCTCTTGACAGCTTATCTGTTGTTCTTGTTGTTGACGAGGGAGGGAGGGAGGAATGGATGGGGGCTGGCTCAGTCTGGAATTGTTGCATGTCACCTTCCAGGTCTTTTCCGGAGCCTTCTGTTATTTTGTAGTTTTTTTTTATTCATTTTACAGTCAAAAGAATATCCAAGGAATGTGCCAGGAAACCCAACAAGAAAATGTGTAGAAAAGGAGGTATGTAAGAAAGGCAACATGGTGGGAGAAAGTGATACAAACAGAGAGAGGAAGGAATGTTTCCTCTCTTAATCCAGTGGGATATCATCACCTATCAACCCTCAAATCAAACTGCTAATTGGAAACCTATGATTCTTGTTATCCTGGGTGTGTGCGTGCGTGCGTGCGTGCGTGTTTGTGTGCGTGCATGTGTGTGCCTGCAAGTGTGTGTTAAGGAGATAAAGGGAGTGTTGGCCTTATTTCCTCTGCAAAATGAAGTCCCTGAAGATGTAATGCTTTTTGCACTTATTTTTCATTGATAGATGTGGATTTTAAAATGAAAGCGCCGTATTTTCTTTTACACACTTAACAACATAATTGTTAATCAAAACCCATTCAAACAGAGCTATGCGGATGGCATTGGTCCATCCATTAGGAATTGAAGGCTTTCAGGCTAAATCACAACGGCAAACAGATCAATTCTTCTGAAAAGAAATAACTACACTGATTCAATCAGCAGCAAAACTGCAAATTTAAAGTAATATAATAAGAAACATGGGTAGTCAAAGGGGCTATATGCTATTGTCACATCCCTGCCTTGGATCAATTGTTTTTTTTTCAAACTCCAGATTGACCCTTTAAAGTTTTGTAACACTAAGTCAGCTATGGAATGAGAGGAACCTTAGTCATGTTTCTGTGTGCGTTTTCTGACACCTCAATTCTGGGTTATTGGAAGAATTTGTCAAAAGGACACAAGAAGAGAAAGCATTGGAGGGCCTGCTGTTGATTACATTTGAATAACAGTCGACCGTTGTGACCCAAATGGCATTCTATACAGTCTATAGTGCACTTGCTTACTTGAAGGAGATGAGGACAAGTTCTGTCTGACAGTCCTAACTCTGAGCAAGCAAACGTTCTGCAGAGAGAAAGATGTATCGTCATGTTAAACTAGATTGAATCAGTATCATTAGAGCTCTTAGAATTCATAACCGCTTTGTATTACAAAGTTTGATCTGACTTTCATTACAGCAAATGGATACAAACAAGGGCAATAAACTGCTGTTTGTTTTGGTTTGAATTGCACCAAAAAGGCCATACAATATATATTTGCCAAAAGCCAGTTAATTCCCAGAAAAACATAAAAGTTGTCTGTGTTATGAGTATCTAGCAGCCCGAAAATAAGCATGACTAACAGTAAACCTTATGTAAGTTCAAGCCGTCAGAAATCTCAGAAATGTTATTGGCCATACCCAATGATCGCAGACACACACACACACAAACACACACACCCCCGCTCAGTTTGGTAAACCAATTTAGTCTCAGACAGACTGAAGCCCCAAGGCACTTTCGCTTCAGAATTAGTCCCAGTAGTAGAATACACACACAAAAATATCACTTTAATATTCAAACTCCACTTGGAAACATTTTCAATTATCTTCCTCATGTTTGGTAATGAGGAAATGGTTTATCATATGTTTGTGATGTTGGTTTTTTGACATATTATCATGCTGAAGGGGTGGACAGAAATACGGCGTTTATTCTTTTTTTCTGTGCCTTAGTACGTTGGAAGCTTTTCATGATGGAAACTTTGTTGTAATTTTGCAATTATGTTAATCAAATAAGGAGGATTAAGGCTCAATTCAATCAAACCCACATTGCAGTATTTACGCAGTAGCTTCTATTCACCAGTAGTCTAAGGAAATCACCGACTGATATCGGGTACTGTCTAAAAACCCACAACTACTACCGAGGTGACCCCCAACCCCACACAAACAGGTATGCATTTACTTTTTAGTAATAAAAACATGTTGTCATGGGATGGAAATTGTAAATAAAGGCGCTGCGTAAAAACATGGCTATGGGGCTTTTGAATTAATCCCAGCCTTAGTAATTATTTTTCCATAAACACTGAGTGTTTAGGATACTCACCATCAAAGCAGCTTAATCCTTGTTCAACAAAATTCTTTGTAGAATGACCTCGAGATGCATGCAGAACATTTGTGCAATAGTACAGAACGTGTTGATTATGTATATTCCTGCTACTTTGTTAGTTATTGTTTAGTAATCATTAATGAACGTGTCAGATGTGTATGATGTCTTGAACTCCACTAAAGTTCTAATAGTTAGCATGGACCAATATGAGGAAACAGAGTCATACTCCCATTGGGGATCTGTTGGTATCTCCCAACCCTTTAATTATAAGAGCTATACTATTGTGAAGCTCCTATCTCTCTTTGAACATGTGTCCTCGAGAGATTGGCTGTTATTAATTCTGTGGAAGAAGTGTGGCATTTGGCTTGCGACGCAATGGTTGTATGAGTGTTGCCAAGCAACAATGAGCGGTGGTGATTGGCAGCGGTCACAAAGCACCTGCCTCATTATGTCGTATTGGTCAGCATGCCTCCATATAAGTTCAGGGACATTTCTCACCGTCTCTCAACAATGATGGAGTTTGAGGAGAGAAGTAGAACTGTGATTAAACTGAAAACACTCAGATATTGGTTTATGAGGCAATCTACAGCTATGAGTCTATGTAAAGGAAACACGAGAAGAAATGAACGATACAAATCAGACTGAAATCGGGTGCTTCCAAACGGGTTTAGGGTTAATGATCCATTATTCTTATGGTGATACATAATGATGGGCTTGCCTAGTTGCCTATTATTTGGTTACCATGGCTAGAAGGAGATAATGCAGTGAAATGCAGGAGTTACTGCACAGGCACATTTGACAGACGCTTCAGTGAAGAAGACTGCTCAAGTTGCTGATGTTTCACAATATTCCACAGCCGTCTCAGTCACCAGATTTCAACTCAATTGGACAATTATTGGAGACTCTGGAGCGACGCCTGAGACAGCGTTTTTCACCACCATCAACATAACACTAAATGGTGGAATTTCCTATGGAAGAATGAAGCCGCTCTCCCCGATAGAGTTCCTAACACTTTGAGAATCCCCGCTTAAGCTCATTTTAGTTGTCCATGTTGGTCATGGTCCAATGGCATGCGAAGATTTACAGGAGCTCTCAAAAGTGTTCCCCTTCTTGGACTTTTCTACATTTCATTGTGTTATCACATGAAATCAGAATGGATTTAATCCAGAGTTTTTGCAACTGATCAACATAAAGTGTGGTGAAAAGTATCTGGCCACGACTGAACTTGGAGACACTGTCTGTACTCATACTGCAACAATAGCTAGGGTTCTTCACCTAAGAGGCCTAAATGGAAAAGTGACAAAAATAAAGCAACATATGTGATATCTTGGCTAGAGTTTGCCAGAGAGCATGTGGGAGACTGGGACCAAGTGGAAGAGGATTCTGTGGTCTAATTTTGGCCTCAGCGCTATGCGTTGTGTTTGGTGCAGGCCTAACAGGACATCATTCTGAGAACACCATCCATACCATGGAAGCATCATGCTATGGGGATGCTTCTCAGCAACAGTAACTGGGAGTAACTGGATTGAGGGGAAGATGAATGGAGTAAAATACGGAGAGTTTCTTGCACAATACCTGATCTGAAGGACATAACCAATAAAACGCTGGAGTGGCTTCGGGATGGTCCTTATGTACCTAAATCCAATTTGAAAATATGTGGAAAGAGTTGAACACTGTTGTAAGCCAAAGGTCCCCTTACCAACAGCCAGAAGAATGAAAAACATATTATGTACAAATGTGCAAAGCTTGTGAAGTCGTTTCGCTGCCAAATGTAACAAATTCCGGTAATTAAGTAATTGTATAGTTATTTAGTATAGATTTTTATAGAGTCTATTTTTCGCTTTGACACTATCATGTCGTAACACAATAATGTAGAAAGGTCTAAGGGCTTGAATACTTTTGAGACCCACTGTTAAGAATGCTACAGAATGATGAAACCATTCAGACCTGACAAAGGCTTCCCATTACTGCACACAAAACATTATATAATTATGTGTTTGTTCAGAATCTTCAGGCACCATTGAAGCTGTTTGTAAGAATAGCTATGGCGGTTGAAAGTCCTGCTACCATCCTACGTGTATTATTCAGAGACTGTGAGGTGTGCCTACCTATAATAAATAGAACATACCTCATCTCCTGGGAGTATGGTCTGTCTTTGTCTTTATGTCTTATAACACAGAATATGCAGGATAAAAGTATAGATAGATATAAAGAGAAAGGACGGAGCCAGGTGGAGAGGGCTTTAGAAATTGAGACAAAGGTGTATATATTTATATATATATATATATATATATATATATATATTTATATATATATATATATATATATATATATATATACATAGGCAGATAGAGAGATAGGCAGAGAAAAAAGTGGTAGAATATGTCAGACAGAGACAGAGGTAGGCATGGAGAGGGAGAAGGCTTTAGACCCATTGAATACGAAAGAGAGTGAAAGATAAAAGGCCTCAGAAAGTAGAGAACAGCACAAAATCCTGACGTGAGATCAAAGTGTCTCTGCTTCTAACCAGTCAGTGGTCAGACAGCCCCGGGCTACGTCCAGTTTCGCACCTCGCAACAGAACTGTCATCTGCTCCCTTGACAACCACACCCATCAATCAACAGGCTGCTTACACAAGGGGGGCGGGGTGATGATCCACATCACTGTCGTTTGCATGGCAATAGAGAGAGATGTGTCACATATTTATATCAAAGTGGAAGTGAAGCGCCACATCAGTAAATGCGTTGGGGTTTTTGGAGATAAACTATGGCCACGTCAACAGTCCTTCAACTGCTCCGCCATTGCCACGGCAGATGTGCATGTTTTACCTTTTACAGTGGCCACGTTTCTATGGCTCCTTTTATACTTGGGTCTCTTTGAAGTTCTGTACATTTGTGAGATGAATTCATTCTTCGGATTAGCAAGACAAGTCAGATGTACAGTGAGGGAAAAAAGTATTTGATCTCCTGCTGATTTTTCCCACTGACAAAGGAATTATCAGTGTATCATTTTTATGGTAGGGTTATTTGAACAGTGAGAGACAGAATAACAAATCCAGAGGAACAACGTGTCAATAATGTTATGTATTGATTTAAATAAGGGAAAATAAGTATTTGACCCCTCTGCAAAACATGACTTAGTACAATCACAGAGGTCAGATGTTTCTTGTAGTTGGCCACCAGGTTTGCACACATCTCAGGAGGCATTTTGACCTACTCCTCTTCATTAAGTCATTAAGGTTTTGAGCCTGACATTTGGCATCTCAAACCTTCAGCTCCCTCCACTGATTTTCTATGGGATTAAGGTCTGGAGACTGGCTAGGCCACTCCAGGACCTAAATGTGCTTCTTCTTGAGCCACTCCTTTGTTGCCTTGGCCGTGTGTTTTGAGTCATTGTCATGCTGGAATACTCATCCACGACTCATTTTCAATGCCCTGGCTTTGAAAATGATTTGATGGTAAATCAAACGGTACATCCTTGAGGGAAGGAGATTCTCACAAAAGATTTGATGGTACATGGCCCCGTCCATCATTCCTCTGAAGCAGAAAAACACCCCCAAAGAAAAATGTTTCCACCTCCATGTTTGACGGTGGGGATGGTGTTCTTGGAATCTGATTGATTGATTGCTTCTGTGGACAGGTGTCTTTTATACAGGTAACAAGATGAGATTAGAAGCACTCCCTTTAAGAGTGTGCTCCTAATCTCAGCTCATTATCTGTAAAAAAGACACCTGGGAGCCAGAAATCTTTCTGATTGTGAGGGGATGAAATACGTATTTCCATCATGAAAATGCAAATCAATTTGTACAATTTTTAACATGCGTTTTCTGGATTTTTAAAAATGTTATTCTGTCTCGCACTGTTCAAAAAAAGTACCATTAAAATTATAGACTGATCTTTTCTTTGTCAGTGGGCAAACGTACAAAATCAGCAGGGGATCAAATACTTTGTCAGAACAGAAGACATTGCTCTCGCCTCTTATTACAATATCGAGTGGTGCTGTACGCGGTGAGCGAGGCGTCATTGGGCAGCAAGCCCACATAATGGATGACCTTTTTTTAGTTATTCCATCGCTGGCTTCACTGTAATGGCCGAGTATGGGCTGAGGTCGTGGGGAGGAGGCTCAACATGCAACATCAGCATTGGGGCTACGGTGTGTGTGCGTGTGTGTGTGTGTGTGTGCTTAAGCATCGAGCTATTGAGCACGTGTGTTAGATTTTTTAAATTTGTTTCAAGTGATGTTTAGGTGTGTGTGTCTTGTGTCTGGTGGTGCATTCCATTTGTACTCGGAGGTCGGAATTTAAGTTCTAAGCCAGACGTTTCAACTGGAATACCCCCTCAAGTCGGAATTCCAACTCAGAAAGTCGAAGCAACACCACAAGCCCCGAGTTTGTAATCCAAGATGGCAGCACAATAAGCCATTTTGCAGACTAGTGTTAATAATCAGTTTATAGTTATGTTACAATATTCTGAAGAGCACTCGCCTGTCCAGGTTAGGTTATCAGTTACAGAAAGGCGGATTACATAGTTGAAAATGTTTCTACACAATGAAATACAATGAAAAACATTGTATATATTCCAAAAGGGCAAGCACAAGAAAGGCTTTAATGGGGACGTCCATCTTGTTTTCCGACTTGTACTTTTGGAATGCGGTAAACTTAGGTTAACGGGGATGTGACATCATTCCCAGTTCTGACTTCTGGGGTAAATGGAACACAGCATTTCTATGTGTGTGTTTGTGTGTGTTCCCGTGTCTTTATGCTCAGTGACAACGCACAGCACAGTAGAGACATACAGGCAACCCAGAATAGCAATACTTGCTTATATCCTTCCAAATGTATCTCACTCATTTTCCCTCTACCCCTCTGTCAGAGTAACTGAACTGTGAAGAGGTTTAATGAAGTGCAGAGATACCCTCCATCCAAACCGTCAGAAATTCTACTCTTGTTAGATTGGCTGTTGCTGGATAGACAGGTTGACATGGGTCTGTGAGTTCAGAAAGACCCTAATAAGGACACAATGACAAAAAGCTCACCTCCTTGTAACAGGGATCAATTAAAACTCTGTCTCACGAAGCCATGGCAGTGATTGAGTTTCCAGGTATGATGAAGAAAGCCGCAAGGTGTTTCCGTCCCCCGTTTCCGTCTCAAATCACAAAATGTCTGGCCCCATAACGGGTACCGCCTTGGCAATAGCACTGCTGTTCAAGTCCTTCTTGTGAACTTGCAGTTAAATGCAGTTGACACTGGAAAAACCACCCCAGGTGAGCTTTGAAATTGATCTGCTGTGTATTGGCGTGAACTCCTGATGGAGTCTGTGTAAGAGGCGGGTACAGATCAGTTTCTCCGCTCTTTGCAGTTTAACCTTGAAACATCCAACCGTTTAAGTGGACGGGGAAATATTTTGTCAGGTCCTTGATTTTTGGGTCCGGCTCCACTATAATGCCAATGCAGGAGCACTCGCTCACATCACTGCCGTGATCTAGTGCTGCCATTTTGGAGCTCAGTGCCTGTAATGCCATGAAAGGCCAAATCATCAGCCAAACCTGTCACCGCGTTTTTCCAGCCAGAGCTGTGAGGAGAGAGAGAGAAGGGAGAGAGAGAGGAGGAGAGGGAGAGAGCGGGCCGCTGCATGTGATAAATGACTGTTTATTTTTTTCCGACCGCTGACCTGCGTTTGCCAGAGAGCTATGAAAAGTGCAACCGAGGCCCAATCCCCCGTTAGACTGTGTCTAAGGCCTAGCCGACAGTAACTCAGCGTGAAAATCCTTTTGGCTGGCCCACTCACAGTCCACCCAGTTTGCCCGGAGAGAAATGGTCGGGTGGAAGGGAAGGAGGGACGGCCGGGGGGGAGTCAAATTCTGAAAGTGGCGGGAGAGCGACGGGGGCGATGGAGCGAGGAGTCGAGAGGAGACGGGGACATCCATTTCACCTGAGGGGACGTGAGCCCCTTGTACAGAAGTTTTGGGAAGGAGAATAGGCAGAGGAAAAAGACAGCACCTCGGTGTGATTAGGATACGGCGAGGGGGAGCGGATGCGCCTCCTCGCCGGCTCAGATGAGGTCGGGGAGATGCTTCAGCTCCAGTGGCCGCGTCACAAGCGGATTCCCTGCGTAGTATGCTGCTTCTGACCTTGGGCCAGGACCCTGGTGGAAAGTAGTGCGCCGCGTAGGGAGTAGCGCGTCGTTCGAGACGCCTGCAATGTGTCACGGTCAGCATGCAACCCCGGAGCGCCGCGGCCTCCACAGCCTTGGCCGGTGGCAGCCTCATTCAGTCCGAGTTGAAATGCAAGACACAGCTTAGCCAGGAAGCAACCATTCACAGAACCCCTGCTGCTGAGCCTGCCACTGCTCTCCTCTGGCACACACTCACACACACGCACACACACAGGAGTACACACGGCAATACACACGCATAGCAAAACACACTCACACACGCGCACACACACGGGAGTACACACGGCAATACACACGCATAGCAAAACACACTCACACACACGGCAATACACACGGCAATACACACGCATAGCAAAACACACTCAGACACACGCACACACACACGGCAATACACACACACAGCAGCCCACACACACACACACACGAAAACACAGTGCAACGCACACACACACACACACGGCAATACACATGGCAAAACACACGCACAGCAAAACACACTCACACACACACACACACACACACACACACACACTCACACACACACGCACAGCAGCATACACACACACACATGAACACACAGTGCAACGCACACCCGTGTGGATGGCCAGAGTGTTGTAACTAGGAGGCTTGAGGCCTTCCTGATCCTCTACACTAAGTGGTAAATCTGACATCAAACAGTTTGTTGTCTGCCACAATTGAGAATACACAACGTTTCAGATCTTCAACTCGTTGGCTGGGTCACAAGCGAGTGTACCAGAGACTTCATCCTGGCCGTTGATGAGCTGCTTTCCTCACCCCAGAGCCGTTGTCCCACCTTGTCTTTCCCTAAGCGAGGAAGACAAGATGGCGACTTTGTGATCCACATCTCAACTTGCCTTTTATTCCTCTGTGAACTACTTTAAACCAGAGCCCTGCTTTGAAGGGAGTCGTTTTTTTGGGATGCACCCGTAGACCTTCCTGTTCAATCCTGTCATCCTCAGGCAGAGAGAGAGACAAGATGGAGTCTTTTTATTTGGTGTTATTTTGGGGGCAGCTGAGGCACAGTGTGAGTTTTGGCTGTCCTTTACGTTGTGGATTACTGGCTCCTTAACCTTTTAGCTCCATTCTCCATCATTCTCTCCAATGTGTCCTTCCCAAGGTGATTCTTAACTACACAAACACACACACACACGCGTGTGCGCATACACACACACATAATTAAGCACACACACACACACACACATAAACACATAATTAAGCACACACATACACACACACACACACACACACAGAGACTCACACACGTACACTAAGTCACACAGGGGGACATACATAAGTAGGTACACACATGCGAGCACACGCACACACACATATTCACACACACCCACACACACACACACCCACACACACACACACACACACACACACACCCACACACACACACACACACACACACACACACACACACACCCATAGAGGCACACATTCTGGCAGAGATAATTTCAAAATAGAGAGGGAAAACTAGACTGCAGGGAGAGCAGCAGGGAAACATGAACAGGCTGTCTAAAAGAGAACCTGACGGGCTAGAAAAACGGCCACTTGAGGATTGGAGAGTGAATGTAAGCGCTCT
>JACXGJ010014064.1:0-15388 GCA_016801105.1 Esox niger | reverse complement strand
AAAAAAAAAAAAAAAAAAAAAAAAAAAAAAAAAAAAAAAAAAAAAAAAAAAAAAAAAAAAAAAAAAAAAAAAAAAAAAAAAAAAAAAAAAAAAAAAAAAAAAAAAAAAAAAAAAAAAAAAAAAAAAAAAAAAAAAAAAAAAAGAGTCCCTGCTTACTGGATGACTCCCGCTACTCCTCCAGAGGGATGTTCCACAGTCTAGTGTCATCTACTAGACTAACTTCTGGTTTCAGTGACCTTTCACAGTGTTTGTGCATAACGACAGAATTGTGGGTAGAACAAACCAGTTGTCAATTTGGCCCTAATACAACATAGAATTAATTGAAGCACAACCACTGAAATGCTTGGGATGCTGGTCTAAACAAGACCTAGTCCCTAAAGGAGATGTGAAGAGGCTGGCATGAACAGACTGGAATACCAGTACGGTTGCAGTGGTTTGTAATACAACAAGACCAGGAATGACAAATAACCAAAGCGCCAAAACCATAGACCCTGGCAAACCACACTGTGGAGTTGCACCAAAATGGCTAGAATCGCCAGCTGCTGGTGTTGGGGTGTCACAGCAGTCTGTATGGTAGTTCATGGCCCTCCGCATGCAGGGCTCCATAAGATGAAAGCAAAGAGGGTTCAAGTGAAGCCTTGTTGTGTGGAGAACAAACTTTGTAGTGTTTGAATCCTATGCAAATATGCATTGGATACAAGAAGTTTGAGATCGAGGGGTAACAACAAACATGTGCACCAGAAGTCCTTACAAATAGTTTTTTCATCAGGTCCCCGTCTCTTCGGGGTTAGATTCAGGGGAAAATCATCAACATTGGGGAAAGTGATTTGGGGGTTAGGCAATTTTGGTTAGCTAACGTAAGTTACACAACAGCTAAGTTATTGCTGTCAAGGTGAAATTAAGTTTAGAGAACATAAATTTGTTTTTTTGTTCCACACAGGACAGAAAAATAAACATTTTCATATCTGTGTGGGTGCGTCTATGGATTCATTTTGCGCTCCTTTGGTTCCAGCTAACAGGACAGGAGACAAGCAGCTCCAGGCAGGGCAAAGAATATTCCACATCATGAAACAAGCTCTTCTTAAGATGAACTTTGCCCGATTTCACAGATAATGGACCAAAATGTTGCTAAGGTTCAAGACATTCCAGATTTAAGATAAGTAATAATTCCATTACACACAGAAGCACGTGCCCGTTACAGCGGTTAGCGATAACTCGTGTTATTTTCCCTATTTGCCTGGTTGAGCTAGTTGTCCAGAAGATTACAAAACATTTCAGCAATAAACTGTAAAATATATTTTCGCAGTCAAACTTTACACTTATGTACATGAATATAAAATGTATTAACTGCATACATACTCGTTTCTAAATGATGTAATTTTAACACTGTCCTTTTCAAAGACAAATGGAATTCCAGAGATATCAACCTGTAATAGAAATTACAGTAAATTATTTACAATCATCAGTAGTCTTCAGTGGTTTCCAATGGTCTACCGGCATAGAGGAGGCATGTTGTACACTAAAACCTGCTGAAACGTTACCGGCCCAACATGTGTTTTCACTGACTCTGGGCCAGCTGGTTATCATTAATGTTTGACCATGTATTATGTGAAGTAATTATCTGTGGTTACACTAACACGCACACACTACAAGCAAATCACAGTAAGCATGCAGGAACACAACTTATCAGGTACGCCCAAGTACAAAAACACAAAGCACTAACCAGCAGGAAGTTTGATACATTTAGATAAAGATCACATTTATTTGCTAAGTGCAGAATAATATACCAGAATATAAATATACCTCCAGACAATTCAATTATTCTCTAGACTACAACACAACATTATTACAAGGTTCAGAGTGTCGAGTTAGGACCTCGCCTTAAACAACACAGAGGATATGATTAATTTAAAGTCAAGATTCAGTTTAACCAGGATTTGCAATGAATGATGAAAATATCCAACGCTTCAACCAATGTGCAATGATTCCCCAAAAAACACACAAAGTAACATTTTTTACAATATTTTGGGACATGTGTTTTAAGTTAACGAGTCCGTTCTCTTCTTGATCTGAAATCGGATCCAGTGAAAACAGTTGGGTCATGAGCTAGTCACTCGGCCAAGCCAGACCGTTTAGAGCATTAGGAAACATGAGAAAATTAAATAAGGTAATGCTGGAAATGAGAAAGGCAAAGTGTGTGTGTCCAGTGTGTCTTACAGAGTGTGCAGTCCTCCAGTAAAGACTGGACCACAACACTATGTTCCCGTGTTGGCATCCCATCATGTCTCAGAGCGTCCTAATATGGCATTACTCTATATCACTGTGGAGAGCAGGGCATCATGGGAATTTGGGTCCCCCGAGATCACTAGCTCTAATGCTTTGACATTTTCCCACAGGAAAGTGAAAGGAGGAACGTGCCACAGCTTTTGGGAATGAAAATGTCCTACAAGCATAAATCAGGCAACCCCCCCCGCCCCACACAAATGTTCTACTGGGTAGAACATACTTCAACTCACTGACACCCTGGATGGACAGACCGCAAAACACTGAACTCCAGCAGCCTTTAATGAAGGGCACCTGAATTGTCTTTGAACTACACAACGGTATTTGTAAACCCATGGACCCGAACACATGGAAAACAGAAGCAGTCATCCACCTTCACATACTAAATAGTCACTATTTGAAAAGAAAAGGCAGTTTGTCGGTACAGTAGCGAGGAAGCTCCATCGACCTTTGTCACTGCTTCACTACATGGCTTTAAAAAAAATATTATTAAGCTACCCGTCAAGTGTCCATCCAACATAGCTAGAAAGATCCAACACTTATTCAAGAAACCTATGACTTTACATCCTTTGAAAAATTTACAACGTGCAATTACTCTAGCAAAAGGCCTGTTATAAGCAAATATCACTAACAGTCCAAAAACAGTGCATGGCCGTTAGAGAAGAACAGCTATATTAACATCTACCACTTCAATACACACTTACTGGTAAATGAAAATATTTAAGGTTTTCTATTGTCTGATAGGCATTGTGTGTTTTCTCGGTCATTAAGGAAACAAAATAAAAGAACAATTAAAGTATTGCACTTTGCCCTTAATCGATTAAAGATGGACTTTTCCAAAAGCACAAGTACGAGAATTATTTTGAAAATTTCAATCGTTGGCTTTGTTAAAAATAAATCAAAGTCAAATATATACAGTAGGCAAAACATGCATAAGGATATGTACACATTTGAAAATGTTATAGCCAAAAAAATAATGTCTGAAAGACCACTGTACAGGGCCCTCTGATGAGCCCCTAGCCTATATTATCAACCATACTGGATTCAGTACTGAGGCAGTATAGCAACAAAGACGTTCAACTCAATGTCAATCCATAGCATATCATTGTAAAATTCATAACATGAAAAAATCCTTTAAAAATCACCCTAGATTGCACTTTCTACTTTCCATCTCTGCTTTTCCTTTACTAATCTACAAAATCCAATAAATAAAATCGCCTTTGGTCAACTAGGAAAATAAAGCTACTGTTTCTATTGTAAGTTTTTCCCCAAAATGGAAGAGTACCTTAAGCAATAACAGCAAAATCACAGAAAGCCAAAGCCAGTGGAAAGTCCAATAAACATTAAATAGACATTTGTATGTTTAAATCTTCAATTCATTTAATTGTACTGTATACTGTAGTAATGCCTGTCAGAGTCTTTACTTATCAGCCAGAATCCCAAATGGGATCCTTTCTCTATATAGTGCACTAGTTTTGATCTGAGCCCTATAGGTTCTGAACAGGGGGGAAAGGGAGACCAACACAGTCTGAACCAGGCTGTTCAAAAGGTTGTGTTATGGTCCCGGCTGAGAAGGGAAATATCTTAATGCACCTGGGGCTGGAGATGAACATGGGGTTTTCATGCAGTCACAGCTTTCTAGAGCGCAGTTTTTGTGTGTTGTGCATGTGCACATGCGCATTGTCTGCGCTCCCCTTCCTAACGCGCTCCACAGCTTCTATTGATCCCTCTCCCTTTCTCTGCCCCTGGCTTTCTCTTTGATCAGACGTTCACAACACCAGGCCAGATGCAGATGCTCTCAGTTAACAGCAGCATTCTGCTTTCTAAACACTGGCCACAGATATTCAACGTCACAAGCCCTACCGCTGAGCCAGACGGACATTCAAAGGTCAATTAGTGAGCCAACACGAACTCCGCCTGTCTCCCGCCTGACTAGAGCCACACAACGGCCACAACGCCATCCATTGCTGTCTACTCCCAGGCCGTGAACGGAACAGATACGAAAGACACAATAGTAGCTTCATCTCAGAGAAGAAAGGCTGAAGGTCCCCTCTCCTACCAACGAGTACCCTTTGTGAAACAGCACAGAGGTTGTACGCGGAGTCAGAGAATGGCCCGTTTGTCTGCCCCGCTCATGCTCTGCCTCAAATCACTGTGTTCCAGCTCCTGTGTGAGTGAAATACTCTGATGACGGGAGGCACAGTTATGCAATCAGAGCACCACATCATTATACCAGGTAATTGGAGGAATATGGTAATTTGAAAGAAAAATACTCAAATAATGACATACGGCCGGTTTGCTTTGCTCTATTTGGGCCTTGTCAGAAAAAACTTTGATAACCAATGGGGAAAAGTAACTAATCGAAACAAATAATCGACTCCTTGATTCTAGTCGTTAACAGGCAATTGGACAATGCTTTGGAGAAAAAGTACACTTATCTTTCACTTTTACCCAACAACCACAACCTCTGCATAAGTTAAATTGATCAATAACCAAATCACATAAGGTTAAAATGGGTTGGGTTGAGTGCTGTCAAAATTTCGGTTGGACCTTGCATACGACTTTAAATTTTCAAATCCGTTAGTAAACCAGTGGCACCAGTGGTCCTCGTTGTCTGACAGTACCTCTGCCTTAGAGCAGCCAAGATATGAATAAATGATGAAGTACTTGCTTCTCTTTAGAGCTTTCGGTTGCTGCGCCGCTACTAAGCACACCGGTTTAAAGATTCAGTTTTTCTTGTTTAAATAATAATCATAAGGGCAAATATTTAAATAAGCAGTTATTGACTGCTTCCCTCAGCCCAGCATAAGAAAACAGCAAGTGTTTTTCAGTATTTTCAAAGTATTTTTTTGCTTTCAATACACTTCAACAATGGCAGAAATACAATGTTTCACAAACATCTATGAAGATGTGGTCTTGAATATTGTTTCTGTAAGAACACGTGTCCTTACGTTCTAACAGTTTATGTTTTTGGCAAGTACAGTCTGAAGGGAGGTTTTCAATCAATAGACACTTCATCCAGGCCAAAAGCTGTAACAGAGTAGGCGTAAACTCCATAATTCGTAACTAGAGTCAAAGGTCAGGGTACTGGAACTCCACGTCCTTGCTCTGGCATCCACTCCACCTCCCTCCCATGACTGGTGCTGGGCGGTATTTCCCACGCAAGGCTCACCGTTCTCAGGCCCTATGAGAGCCAGCTGTGGCCAGGGACGCAACCCTCCGACCAACCTCCGACTGTCTGGAAACAACCACAGCGTCTGCGTCAGCGGCTCTCCGCCAAGCCTGTCCTGTTCTGCTCGACGTCAGCGTGAGACGCTTACTGCTTTAGCGACACGTCACCAACTCAGACGCCATGATCCTCAGGGGGGCCCTACACGTGGCATGTGGAGCGGGCGCAAACTGACCCCTCTCCGTGACCCGGCCCGGGGCCAAACGGTTTCTCGCTGTCCACGCGCTGCACGCAGAACGAACAGAGGCGTTTTAAACCCTTACGGAAGGCACTGTTGGACAGGCTGTAGATCAGGCAGTTACAGAAGCTGTTGCTGATCGCCAGCCAGGTGGTGAGGAACGAGGCGGCGGGGTGACGGTAGATGCCGGCGCTCTCCAGCAGGAAGTACAGTATGTAGGGAAGCCAAAGGAGGTAGAAGACGCTGGTGATGCGGAAGAGCACCATGGCATAGCGTTTGTCCGTGCATGCTGGGGCATGCTGACCGTCCTGTCCCGGAGAAGCCTCCTGCGGGCCAAAGCGGGCACGCCGCTCGCTGATCTCCCTGGTATGCTGCCGGCAGATGCGGAAGATGTTAGCGTAGGTGAAGCAGACCGTCATGGCCGCCGGCACGTACAGGAGCACCACGATGAACGACGTGAAGAGCGGCTTGGTCTCCCATTTCACCGCGCACCACTCCACCAAGTCGCCATGGTAGCCAGGCTTGCCCCAGCCAAAGAAGGAAGGCAGGAAGACAAGGGCCGAGTAGATCCAGATGAGGAGGATGCATGCACGGATCCGGCACGGCGTCACCAGCGTGGCGTACGACAGTGGCCGCGTTATGGCCATGTAGCGATCCACACTAACGCATGCCAGCGAGGCCATGGACACACTCTTCAGCACGGAGACCATGTACCCGAACACCTTACAGGTCACCTCGGCGTCGATTCCTTTCAGGTGGTGCAGCAGGGACAGGGAAGGGATGAGGCAGCTAACGCCAACCAGAAGGTCTGCGTAAGCCATGGTCTGGATGAAGGCGCTGGTGGTGTGGTGGTGGAGCAGTGGAGCACAGTGGAACACAAAGATAACCACCAGGTTGCCGGAGATAATGAGCACGGTGAGCATCAAGATGACTGCAACCTCTAAAAGGCAGGTGTTGACGATCTGTGAGTAGCCCACATCCAGGAGGCAGAAAGGAGTGCGGCTCTTGTTCAAGAGCTCGAGGTCCAGCAGGTCAAGGGAAGAGTTCATCATTTTGCAGCCAGGGAGCCTTCTGAAAGCACCTGGTCTGGCACCAGATCCAGGGAGTTGAGGGCTTTGGCAGAGGCCGGTCAGTAGCAGGTCTTGGTTCGAGCTATCAGCAGACAGGGCTCGTCCCCGAAAGACTTGAGCTGCGTACCCTCTGACATGTCAGCAGCAACGTGAAGGCTAGCCTTCTGGCTGCAATCAGGGACTAGGGACTCCCTCAGAGAGCCCCTCACTGCACAGACATACAGGAGTCACACACAGACAGCGGAAGACAAATATTCAGACGCCCTCTCGTACTACTCCTGGTTCTCTCTTCAGATAAGGCACAGCCAACATGTGTAGTTTGCAACTGGGGGATCCAATATATATTTAAAACCATCAAATAAATGTGATCTTCTTGGCTTACAAGAATTCCTTTTTCTCATAAAAATGCAGTAAAAAGTTCTCCAATATCCCAAGTGATGGAGAATCTAAAGCTTCCAGAGACTGTTGTGTCCTCTGCTTTAATCTTCTCCCCCAAATATGGACAGATCAGATGGATCGCATCCAAAGCAGCCCAAAACTGACATTTAGCTAATCTCTCCAGCACAGAGGAGAAATGCGAGGAAACTTAACCGGTCTTCCCCCTTACACCGGCAGCCGAGAGTAGAAATGTAAACTTAAGTGATTGAGAATGAAGGAACAGCCTGAAGGAGGTCACTGGCATTTCAAACCGAGCCTGGGTCTCCCCAGAGGCAGCAGCAGACGCGCCTGGACTAGAAATGAGATTGCAGGAGGAGCAGGCATGCCGTAGCAGAGACTCCCTCTGTCTCTCCCTCTGTGCTCTATTTTCTTTGGAGCTGATTCAGCCTTGTTTCTCTCCTGCTCAGCTTTACACTCCCTCTCTGTGCCTGTCTCTCTCTCTCTCATTTTCCTTGTTCTGGCTTTCTCTCTGCAGCAGGCAGGCCAAAGTAACTCCACCCCGTGTTTTAACTCCACCCCGTTTTAACTCCAGCCAGTAAGCAGCTGGCAGAGCACGAGTCTACCTCATCCCTCCCATGGCTGGCTGGCCGGCTGGCTGAACACGGAACAGTCTCACACTCCCACATGCACTCTCTCCTCTCTCAAACACACAGTGTTAATTAAACAAAACACCTAGCCCATTCGGTCATCCTCAGTCAAGATTTAAAAAATGTCTGAAATGCAAATGTCTCAGACATTTCAAACATTCACAATGGTTAAAATTTTGGGGTCACTATGACATGTCCTTGTTTTTAAAAGAGCAAGTTTTTTGTCCATTAAAATAACATCAAATTGAACAGAAATACAGAGTATACACTGTTAATACTATAAATCACTATTGTAGCTGGCAGCAGCTGATTTTTCTGGAACATCTACACAGGCATACAGAGGACCAGTATCAGCAACCATCAGTCCTCTGTACCAATTGTACGTTGTGTTTGCTAATCCAAGTTTATCATTTTAAAAGGCTAATTGATCATTAGAAAACTATTTTGCAATTTTGTTAGCATAGCTGAAAACTGTTGTAGCAATAAAATTGGCCTTCAGATTAGTTGAGTATCTGGAGCATCAGCAATTGTGGATTTGATTACAGGCACAAAACAAAGAACTTTCTTCTGAAACCCATCAGTCTATTGTTCTGAGAAAATGCGACTACTCCAGGTGAGAAATTGCTAAGTAACTGAAGATCTCATACAATGCTGTGAGTGTGTACTACTTCCTTCACAAAACAGTGCAAACTGTCTCTAAACAGAATAGAAATTGGAGTGGGAGGCCCCAGTGCACAACTGAGCGAGAGTGTCTAGTTTGAGAATCTGAACCCAAACTAATGAACGGTATAACGGTATAAAGTGTACATGTTGGCATATAATATCTGGTACCTATTGTGCACACATGCTATGTTTTTAATATAGACAAATTAAGCATCTTCATCACAGCACCCAAGTGCATTGCTTGCATCCAATGCCCTTGCTCTCCACGGTCTGAACCTTCGGGCATAATCCACCTCCAGCAAAGATTACAATATATCTGGACATTTGGTGATGATGAATAAATCCTTATACTACTGGCATTGGGGCTGCTGATAAATACTTTGTACAGTCACCTCCAAAAGTATTCCAAATGTCTTCAGTGAACAACAAAAACATAGGAATTTGCCACACCGTTCCAATACTTTTGGAGGGGACTGTATATTCGGGAAGTTAACAAAACTTCATACTCCAATTGTTTCTTATTTCCTTTACCGACACATTCTTACTTGCTCACTAGGAGAAAGCACACGGAATGACACAATGCCACCTAGTTGAACTGATAAGTGGTATCGGTGGTCTCACTACACAAAATGTATGTTTTTCAGAGCCTGGCCAGAATGTTCTGGGTACCATTCCACAAATGTCCTTCTCAGCAGTTCCCCTAACATAGCCTTAACAATATTGTGGGAGGTTATGCATATCAGACAATTCATCAAAATACATAACAACCATGACCAGGCAATAAAACGGCCCTGGTAGGAGACTGTATTTTAACAGATGTATTGTCCAGTTAATGTCTAAACCTTGGGCACCACTGAAACACCTCAAATGAGAGCACCACCCATTTACATGCAGCAAGAATGTCAATGAAACAATACCACAGATATTTAAGACCATGTTTCCACAGGTTCCATGTTTACAAATAGCTTATGTGAACTGCATTAATAGCAGGGGGTTTCATGCTGGGCAAGATGACTGGGTTTACGTTTTCTCCCTCCTTAAGGCCCTTCACTGTTGAGTGGGTGGTGGTGTGTTTGAATGTCTGAACCTCCGCAGGCTGCGTCACCAGATGATGTTGCTAACCTCTCTAAAGATCCCAATGGATCAGAAGTAATATTAGTTACCTGCAGATTGACAGCCGCCTCCCCGAGCCGCCCCCCCCCGAGCCGCCTCCCCCCGAGCCGCCTCCCCCCGAGCCGCCCCCCCCCCGAGCCGCGTCTGTCAGTCTCTTTGAGCCGCATCTGTCTGTCTTTCTGAGCTGTCTGAGCTGGGTCTGATTGTTCTGGCCCAGATGCCTCTGTTAGTTCTGCAGTGTCTCAGGCCTCGTAACAGAGAGATAGATGTAGGATGGAAACCAAAGAAACAGAAACACTCTTCCCACACTCAGACACACACACACACACACGGCCTGCAGCACTCAGAGTGGGACACACCTTTCCCCTGTGCTCTGCTCTAGACACATTGAGCTTTCACGCACCTCTTCGGTCTGCCGCACGAGGGGCTAAAAATAGAGGTTTCTGAAAGGTGGGGAGTCGACAAGACAACGCTGGGCTCATCCATTACCAGAGAGTGAGAGGAAAAAGGGGGACAGACAGTGAGTGAGAGATCAGTAAGACAAGCGCGGATAATCCATTATGAGAGACAGGAGCGAAAGGGGGAGGGAGAGAGAGAGAGAGAGACAGAGAGAGACAGAGAGAAACAGGGTAGGGAGCAAGAGAGGGAGAGATAGAGAGAAACAGGGTAGGGAGCAAGAGAGGGAGAGATAGAGAGAATATCTGCTCCTGACGCTCTCCTCTTGAGCTGGAAGAAAGGGAAAGAGGGTGGAGGGATGTAGGAGACTACAGCTGCACACAGGTTCAGCTCAGAGCTCTATCCAATTAGCTCTTCAAAGCTCAACAGCCATAAGGCGATACGGACACCGCGGCACGCCTGGCCATCGAGGTACAGACACACACGGCCCAACCAGCTACTGTGGCCTACCCAGCATCGCAAGTCTACGTGCATCAGCCGGTTATCAACGCAGTTTCAGAAAATGAGAAAAATGGGTCTTCCGGAACAGTGGCATGAGGGTGTTTTCACGTCTCCCGAGAAAAAAGACCTGGAATTCGTCAAAGAAAAGGCTTTGATCATTTGCTGTCAGAGCTCCAGCAGCGAAACAGGCTCAGGCCGGTGTTAACGTTCTGTGGTGGACGTGGGGCGTGGGCACATGCATGGCAGTAAAAGGGATTCGAACACATGCAAATATTCATCACATCAAGTCCAGAGAGATCAGTACCTAGCCAGCTGTCTGGTTCGGTTCTTAGGTAGGCCTACAGTTAGCCCGAGGCAGACAGAAACAAAACCATCACATCTTGCCGACCGGACCGCCAAGACAGAGAATAGTGAGCAAGGAAACAGGCGGAACATTGTTGGAGCGTTTGTTTTCCCTCCCAGCGTGAGGGTGAGGTGGCATGCGTGGGGCCTGGGCATCAGTGGGCCGGCAGCAGTGCCGTGTCTGACCCTTGCTCTCTCTGTTTATGGACAGAAGGACTGGGGAACATCTGGAGGCGGTGTGGAGGTATGGGCTGGCTGGCTGGGTGGGTGGGTGTGGTGTGTCGGTCTTTCTGAATGAGCATGTGTCAAAACCACCAGCCAACCGGTGACCAGCCACCGAAAAAGTAGCTGGGCTGGGTACAGACTGAGCGGTACACCTCGCTCACCCATTGGACCCTTTAATCAGGTACAATGCACAAATGTGGGCATCACCAGAAGGTGGTGGTGGAGCCAGGAGCATGGAGACAGAGTAGGTAAGACTAGAAGGCTGTGAGGAAGAGGAGGCAGAGAAGGATACAGATAGAAGGAGGAAGAGAATGAGACAAAGGAGACATGGAGGCTGAGATTAGAACACGAAAAGGGGAAGAGGACAAAGAGGTTAGAGGAGGATAGAGGAGGTGCCAGCAAAGACGAGCAAAAGATGTAACTGGAAATATTGTGAAAGTACAAAAGAAATGAAACTGATTGCCATCTGTTTAGCTGACATTCCAGTAGCAATGTGCCTAAAATGTTGAGGATTACGAGCAGAATGACAGTTAAACAAACTGATAGTCAGGATAACATGGATTTACATATCCAGGGTGTTATAGGACAACTTGGCTAATGCCAGGTTCATTCAAACTGTATCCTGACTCAAAGAACAGAACAAGATGAATCCCTTAGTGTAAGACACTGAGGAGAAAACATCCTCTCGCCACCATGGATCATCTCATGTTTTCAAGTCCCAAATCTGAGGAGCAGACAAATAGGAAGGAGGAAGAGGGGAGGGTTGAAGGAGGACCAGGATGGATTGGGGATCAATGATTGGAGATACTTCTCCACTTCTACAGCAGTTAAAAGAAGATGACAAACAAAAAAGATAAGGGAAAAGGAGGCGGGTGAGAAAAAAGAGAAACAAGAGAAAGAATAGATCTATCCGGAATGGGTTGGCTAAAGGAGACTGCCATTCTGTCAAGCTATGCTCCTCATTAGCCACGCCTACTCAGTAACAGACATACAGAACAGCACTTCTGAAGGGATCAGGGATTTTCATAGTTCCATGTTCAACATGTTTGTGTACCTTGTAGATTGTTCATCGTAAGTCAGTCAGGATCAAGTGTGGCAGTTCAGACAGGTTGACACAGTGTATATACCAAAGAACGAATGAATGGTCCATTTTTGTTGCAATGGCGTGGGTACAGTATATACCATCGGGATGATAGACTTCATGGAAATTGTGACGCTGACTCCAAAAAGGGAAAATCCGATCCGTTTTCAGCCCTTGGTTCAGTGTTAGGACATGGAAAACGCAGCTCACCTCAGGGCAGCTCAACAGCTCAATGGACAATGTACGTGTCCCAAACGGAATCCAGTCTACCAGTTACCAGTCTAGTCAACAGTTTATGACAGGTCTGCGGAAAACAGTAGGGCACAGTGTAGGGGATAGGATGCCATTTGGAATAATACGCGTGTACAGAAGTTACCATAATCATAACTGAAAACCCCGAGGGGATATTAATAGCCATAACTATGTACTAGTACTAACAACTTGCTTCAAAAGACTAAATAATAAGCACAATATATAACCTAAACCAAGGAATATTTATGCTACACATTTTGTTGAGGTATTAAAATATTTTCGGACTGACTGGAAAGAGCTGTTTTGTACCGACAATGATAAAAACTTGAGATCTTTGTACCACCTGGTAACATGTTTGAAACCTTAAATAGAATGTTGGTCAGATCCTGTAGTATTTCCTGCTGCCAAATCCCATTGAAACAAGTACAATAGTGGAGAGACTGGCCGAATAATGTTTTTCACCCGTGATATTTAGGCTCAAGGAACAACACCCCCCACAAATGTTCACATGAGGCTTGTCTATAGGCAAGAGACCACAAAGCCAATGTGTGGCATTGTGTACCCAAGGACTCATATTTTCTCAAAAGCAACGTGCTAAAACAAATTACTCCAGACAAGCAATGTATCTATCTGAGAGTGTTTTGTTTAACCACTGAAAAAATTGAAAACAATCATAATTCAATTCATGGCCTTGGGACCTGCTATAACCACCGTACAGACAGGGTTCACTGAGGACCACAACTCTTGCCTTTTGGAATAAGGTGGCCAAACGCTTTGTTTTGTTTCAACAACCACTCCAGAACAGACTGAATTTTTCTGGGCGTGGATTCTACTAGGTGTCGGAAAAGTACCGCCGGGATAATCTATCCAGGATGATTTAACGGCATCACTCGTTACTACCGATAGTAAGGGGATCTATTCATGCTGCGCACAGCCCGTTTCATCGCATCCCAAACATGCTCTATCGGATTAAGGTCTGGGGGCTGCACAGGAAGCTCAACAGAACTTGCTGTCATGTTCCTGGAACCATTCGGAGACTATACGTGCTGTGTGACACGCTGCATCATGCAGCCAGAAATATCCACGCGACGGATACTGAACTGTAGTCATGATGGGACGCACCTGGTCAGCAACCATGTTGAGATACGCCGTGACGCTGAAACGTTGCTCAACCGGTATCAAGGGCCTAACATTTGCCAGGAAAACATTCCCGGCACCTTTTTCCTGTTCGCTCATCTCCCAGTAGTTTCATCAGACAGTCGCCAACCACACTGCAGTAGCTGTTCTAATCTAGTGTCCCCGGCTCTCCCTTGTGGAATGTCTGCTGTCAACAAGGCCAGGTTTATCAGCCTACGCTGCATTTCAGGCCCTTGACTTTCTGCCCCGACAGAGACCTCAACTGCCCAGAAAATGCTACCACTTTAGCTGTTCGCTTCATTTGACCCCCCATAGACACAGCCCTGCCTTCCTTCTCTCTGGCTAAGGGATTCACCAGGAAGTCACAGGAGAGGCCGCACGCAGCTCCGGGAAAACAGAGGACATTTAAATAAGCAGGTGTTTAACACCAATAATCACACCTCACTCAAAGTCAGGTCAGAAGTTTGGCCAGTTCAACATTGAACTGAAAATGTGATGAAAGCGCCAACGCCTGTCTACCTCCTTTATATAGCAAGTCAATGGCTCATTGTCCATTTTGAGTCAACTATTTTGTTGAAGGGGTGACGTGCCTAAGCAAGTTCCTACTGTGTTCCTTCTAAAGCAAACGAGACGCAGTATTGGAGATGAAACGTAGCGAAGTGTAACTAAGGACAACACTCGGGGTGACAGTGATTGGACAGTCAGCCTTGTGTGACTGTGGGTCATGCAAATTTGCACCCAATCAACTGGAGCCTAGGCCTGATGGCATTCCTATCTGACACAGGAAGCGCCTTCATCACAGACACCAAGGGGATTTCTCCAGGTTGCTGTGCTTTTGACACTGTCTGCTGCTGCTCTCCTATCCCCCTCTGACACTGCCTGGCAACAGGTCTGCATTAAGCATCTCCACTATTACTCTATTACTAGCCAAGCCAGAGAGAAAGAGAGAAGAGACCAAGTGAAACTGAGAGAAGAGAGAGGACAGTAAAAGAGACCGAGATACAAAGAGAAAAGGGAGGTGAACAAGAATAGAAAGAAAACAATAGATACGACGGAGGGGGCGAGTGAGAAAAACGTTGGCCGCATACCACTCTCCAGTAGAGCGAGCGGAGGTCAAAGTGAGGGTTTATCAATGGAGGCGATGCGTGGGTTTAACACACAACCCTGGGGGGAACAGACACAGAGGACAGGCCAGGCCATGCAGACGTGCCGTGACAGTTCCTACAAGGACAAGCACGAGGGGACAGCAGAGGTACACACACTGTCACAGTAGGACGTTATAGGCCACATACAGCACTGAGACTTATTAGGCTACAACTGGTGCAAATAAAGGCCACGTTCAGATAAGGGCTCTCATAACTACAGCCACAGAGAAAGTTCACCCATTTCTGCATTCAGCCTTCTTGTCATTGGTTCTGGGGTTGTGGTTGATCCGCCAATCAGTTAAAAATAAATATTTTGTCTCATTAAATACAAAAACATGTTTTAAAATGTTGTCTTGAGGCAATAAAAGCCAGGGGGAGCAACCATTGCAGTTATTACCCAGTGTCTCTATTCTGAGAATGAAGTCTATTTTTAAACAATGTAGTGTCCTTGATCTGGCAAAACCACGCACTTCTGAGTGGGAAACCACACATTCTGAGGCAATGATGAAATCAAGTTGTGTTTATAGAATAAAATGAAAAAGGATGTGTTTATGATTCCTCTACTCAATGTGTGGTATAATGACCTGCTTTAATCTGAAAGGGAACGTACCGAACATCTGTCCCACAAACAGCCCTATGCTAAATAAAGCATCAATTGTTTCCACTGTTTCTCTCTCTCTCTCTCTCGTGTGTGTGTGTGTGTGTGTGTGTGTGTGTGTGTGTGTGTGTGTGTGTGTGTGTGTGTGTG
>JACXGJ010014062.1:0-15391 GCA_016801105.1 Esox niger | reverse complement strand
GAGGGGAGAAGGTAGGAGCAGAGATGGGGATATGGGAGGGGAGAAGGTAGGAGCAGAGACTGGGATTGGGGTAGTTGTTTGAACTCAGAAGTAGTTAGGGGAGTAGTTGGGACTCAGAAGTAGTTAGGGGAGTAGTTGGGACTCAGAAGTAGTTAGGGGAGTAGTTGGGACTCAGAAGTAGTTAGGGGAGTAGTTGGGACTCAGAAGTAGTTAGGGGAGTAGTTGGGATGAGTCTCAATGCAACACAGTTCCCATGTCCCCTCTCATCCCTGTGTAATAGGGATCCGGCACAGACTAGTTTCCTCTCTCTTTTAGGACGGCTCATGTTGTAACCAGTGTCTGGGTCCTTTTTGGGATAGGAATATTGGTGTACATAATGCCCCCCTTAGCTAGTCTTAAGGCTGGTCCAGGCTATTCAGAATTAATGAGTAATTGGAACGCAACTAATTAACCAGTATGGTCCAATTAAGCGTTCATGTTAGGACAAACAGCATATATACACCGATCAGCCATAATGTTATGACCACTGACAGGTGAAGTGAACACTGATAATCTTGTTATCATGGCACCTGTCAGTGGGTGGAATATATTAAGCGGCATCTGAACATTCTGTCCTCAAAGTTTATGTTTTAGAAGCAGGAAAAATGGGCAAGCGTAAGTATCTGAGCGAAATTGACAAGGGCCACAAAGCAATAATGGTTCAGGAACTGTTTGAGAAACACATCGAGTTCAAGGTGTTGACTTGGCCTCCAAATTCCCCAGATCTCAATCCAATCAAGTATCTGTGGGATGTGCTGGACCAACTAGTCCAATCCATGGAGGCCCCTACCTCCCTACTTACAGGACTAAAATGATCTGCTGCTAACGTCTTGGTGCCAGATACCACAGCACACATTCAAAGTTCTAGTGTAGTCCATTCCTCGACGGGTTTGGGCTGTTTTGGCGGCAAAAGGGGGACCTACGCAATATTAGGCAGGTGGTGATAATGTTATGGCTGATCGGTGTGTATATAGCTGCTGATATTAATTATGTCTAGTAATAGGATTGCCTCTAGATGAATGGAATTTGCCACCACTGTTATGCTCTACCATCTTCTGTGTGGTGGCACATGCCACAAGGCCTTTAGAGATGGTTTCGGCTAACCCTCCTCTCCCTTCTTGTCTTTCAGCTCAGGGCCTGTGATGATGAGATGGATATGTCTGAGGTTGTGCCTCTTTCTTACACATCGTCCTGTCATGTGGTCTGTGTCTGTGCCTTTTCCTCTTGACTGTGGGTCTGTAGCTGTAGTCGTGTGCCTGCCGATGGCGTGTGTCTTGCTCTAGTTAGTACAACCGGGGTTGAAGAGCTAGGTCTGGGTTGCTTTCTCTGTTTCCCCCTTCTCCCTATCTGCTCTCTGCGACCTTCATGCAGTGAAGTGTGTGCGGTTGTCCTTGTTTTACTGTACTTCAGAGGACTAAAAATCCCCCGAAGGATAGTAAAAGCAGAACAAATTTTGCCTAATTAAGACATTTCCCCTTAGTAAAGATGTCACTTTGGGATTTGGGATTTGGGCTTGGTTGGAGTTGTTTGAGGTTAGCTGTAAGTTGATTTGCGTGTGGGTTAAGTTTAAGTTCTATGCCCTTTTGCCTTTGTATTGTGCAGTTGCTCGTGTGACATCCCATAATGTGTGGATTTCCCGTGTGTGTTTGTGTGAGTGTGTGCGTGCGTGTTTGTGTGTGTGTGTGTGTGTGTGTGTGTGTGTGCGTGCGTGCGTGCGTGCGTGCGTGCGTGCGTGTGTGTGCGCGCGCGCGTGCGTGTTACCAAGTAGTATTGTGTCTTTCCTGTGTGAGTCACATACTGGTAAGGAACGTTGCCAATGTGTGTGTCCCAGTTTGTTGGTCTAACGGTTGTTGGGTGGGAGTACAAGGTTTCTACTCACCCTATTTCATCAGAAGGCTTTAGTCAGTTCTACTGGCCTTGCTCTCATGCCCTAGCCATGGGACCCCTAAGTGCAGGGCCTGAGATCTTCTGGGACTTCCTGCACTGTCTTTATTATGACCAGTAATGATGGCTTCTCATAATGTTTGTCATTTCTTTCTCTTCTGTTCTCACTTTCCCTGTGAAGTTGTCCTTTTTCTTCTTTCTTTACCATTTCTCGTATTACACTTTGTGTAACACGGGTGTTTCAGGGTGTTTCCCCTGCTTTCCTCTAGGTGCCAATAGGGGGCACTGTGACAGTGTATCTACCACTGGGAAGGTGTGTGTGCGTGTGTGTGTTCATGCTTATGTGTCCTAGTTTTCCCTGCCTGCAAGCTGCACGATTCCTGGACGGCTGCCAGCACTGGGGCTGTGGTTACATAAGAACCCGGGCCAGCTTTTTTTCTTTTTCCTGGAACCCTCGCTCTCAATCTACCCCTCCCTCCCTCCCTCCCTCCTCCACTGATGTGTGACCTTCGGAGGTAATTGCCAATAAAAGTGCGCAGGAGCTGTTTACCCAGAGACACTGGCTGTGCATTTGTGGGGGGGGGCTGTCTATGGGGGTACAGTGTTGTGGGCGTTAGTATACATCTATCTATGGCCCGTTCTCTCCGCATCTGTTCAGTGCACTTCTCTGCGTCCCTACCCTGTTACCCCTAGCGCTGATGTAGTAATAACGGCTAGGGAAACAAGCTAGCCAAACTTGCCTTCTCTCTTCCTCTTTTACTCTTCATTTAAATGTCATGGCAAAAAAATCCCACCTTTCTCCCTTTGTCTCCGTTTTGCACCCACTCCTGCTTTCTCTCCCTTACTGGCATATTGAGACACTGTTGGTGTTGTCGAAGTGGAGTTGGCAGTGGTTGTTTCCGTTGCGTTAGACACAACTTATGCTTAGCAAACAGCAGTTCAGCGCCCCAGATTTAATTTATCGTAAAGCCCCCACGTTATGGATGAACTAGCAACGTATATCCGCCCGATGTGGTCCTGACAGGGAGTCAAAAACAGGGAGCCGGGCTTTGGGGCTTGACTCCAGAGAAGTGTTTGGATGAGATTTTTGATGGGCCTCAATGTTTTATTCATTCTTGTTTCTGTCAACATCGACCACACCAGAGGAGGTGATAATGACCAGTGCCATCTGCACACACTGTATTCTGTTCGAAACGTGGAGATGTTATAATTAGGCATGTCTTTGCTGCCTTGGTCCTGTGTGGCTCCGCTGGTAAAGCTTGGTTCTTGTTCTGCCAAGGCGTTGGGTTGGATGTCCACTGGGACTAGTATGGGGGGGAGGGTATAGAAGTGTGTGCACTCAATACTGAAAGTAAGCACTGGATTACAGTGTAAATTTACTTAAATGGGAACACTTCGAAGTAACCATGCCAAACTCTGACCATAGAAGCGTTAGGGAAATTATTTTAGAACTACTTCCTCATCTGCCAGTGAAACCAGCATTTGTGTTCTCTTTGTTTCAAACAGCCCAAGGCGCAATCCTATTTGTACTGGAACCCAAGGGTAGTAGTTTATCTTTTTATCTCTCCACTTTCCGGATTCTTTCAGATATTTATTGTCTGTCATGTGAAACTGCTGGCATATTTGCTGCTCGTTCTAAGTGAGTTATCACTTCTTGCATTGTCAAACAAATACTACGCTTTGTACATTTCTGCATTCGTAATGTGGGGAAATAACAGTTTATTCACATTTCAAAACTATCCGATCGGTTTCCACCCTCTTGGTTACTATCTGATCGCTTCTCATCGGCGGTGCCTTGTCACTGGAAAAAAATCAACAGCTAATGGGATGATACATACATTGTGCCCTTTCACAGTGCTCTATATCGAGATGCTTTATTTACCCATGTGGAACCAAGGATCGGCTTTGAGGACACCCACACACAGATGCAGATTGGGGATGACACAGGGGGATTGTCAGGGAGGATTTCTCACACTTTCATTTGGGTGCAAGTGGTGGTGTTTAACTTTCTGTTTGGCCTGTGTAGAAACACATCCTTAGTGTTGTTTGTGTATTGCAGTGAAGTGGCTCGGGGGTGGTGTGTTTTAATGTTGGTTATTAATTGAATAGCATCCTTAGGTTCACTGGGGGTCCCATAACCAGGACAGAAATGTATGGGTACTACTGTGATTAACGACTGACTGAGCTGGTTCATAATATACAGAACATGGACAAACTAGAGCTTGGCAGATCAGATGTTGAAGCTTTGGTTCGGGTGTAAACATGCATTCATCCTTTAGAAGGGGCCCTTTGTCAGAGAGTAGATTTGTGGGTATTCTCCGGGGGCTAAGTGGTTCGGCCACAGACATGCAGATGGACCAAGACGGAAACCATTTCAAAAGATGTTAAGAAATTCAGGTCAGGTGCAGTGCAATGGCAGAGACAGTGACACACTCCTTGTAACAAAGTCAATTTGCTATGTTTAACGTGTTTTGACACGGTACCCCAGGATTCATTTCAGTCTGCATTGTGTCTATCTGTGACTCAGCGTCCCTTCATTGGCTAAAACTAAAAATATGTGGGCTTACACGCATGCAAACACACACCAAAAAACACCTAAAAGGGGAATCTTTTCTAATACGTTTGTGCTTGTATGCTTTTGTGTGTGTCTGTGTCTGTGCATGGCTGCGTTCATTGAAAACTGCGTGTGTGTTTCCTCTCGCGTGGAAGCTGGAGATACAGACTGACATCAGGGACTTGCCAAAGGGAGATTCCAGCTTGGTGGAACGGTCGTTGGGGAGGATGTGGTGAGCGTCGGGGGTTGCAGTTCGGTCACAGCGGTCAGACCGTGGGTGGCGGGGAGGGGGTGCAGATTGGTTCTTATCAACAGGCTTTGTGACGGTGGCTGCCAGGCTTTGATGTGGCGGCGGTGGGCGGAGGGAGTATGGTGTGGCCACTTCTGCTTGTCTTTCTTACTAAGCTACCGTAGGGCAACCTTTGACCTACCTCTGCCGCTCAACTGGTACAGAGAAATGTTGGTATCCACGTAGGTATTTCGGAATCATTTTCTAGATCTTAGCTTCATTTCACAATGAAGTCCTACAATGGCCGTGACAATATTATTGGCACCCTGTAGAAGTAGTTAGATTTTAAGCAGGTGGTTCTCCTTTATTTGTCGATTGAACTGGTGGTGAGTTGCAGGTGCCTGCAATATTGAATTGAGAAAAGGACTCTTCTGTTTTGTGAGCCTATGTGTTTACTGCAATGAGCATGGAGAAATGATAGAATAGAGAATTGTCTGAGGAGGTCAAACACAAGACTGTAGCCAGGCATGGATAATCTCGAGTCCATTTCCATAGGCCTTGACCATCTTGTTTCCTCTATATGTAATGTTATCAGTACGTTTAAGGTTCATGCAAATCTAGCCAACCACCCTTGAAGACGTTAAGAAAGATTGCTCAAATGGTGGTGAAAACACCTTGATCAACTTCCACAAACCTGAGAGTCTTAAAAAGGCCTGACTACAATTTGCCAAAACACACCAGAACCTGCAACTGTCCTTCTGGGTTGACCTTCTGTGGACAGATGTGACCAAATGAAAGTTTTTTTGTAACGTGCACCGTCTTAATTTTTTACCGAAAAACGAAATCAAAGAAAAACACCTTCCTTACGGTCAAACATGGAGGATTTACAGTGATGTTTTAGGGTTTCTTTGCTGCCTCTGGCACTGTGTGCCTTGAACATTTGCACGGCATCATGAAATCTGGAGAATACAAAGGCATTTGAGGTCTGTGTCAAACCCATGTCAGAAAGTTAGGTCTAAGCACCATTCCAAACTGCCTGTAGAGGGTCAGGAGGCCCATCCATGGCTATAAGTGCTTTATTGCTGTAATTATGGCACGGAAGATGTGCTATAAATATTGAGTTTAGGGAATACATTATCTTGTCAGTGCCATTTCGGTGTATTTTCTTATATGATGACATTATATGACATTATATATTAGGCCCTGAAACGAAAGCAACTTTTCTGTAATATTAAGAGCAAAGTTAATTTCAATGTATGTTTTGCGACAGTGCAAGTTATTTAAAGAAAGTGCCTGTCCACACCGTCTGTGATATCCAGGAGAACATGTATTTATTGTTGATAATATATGGATCACCATTTCAACCAAACGCACACACTCAGGGCAAGTCTTCACTCAGGGCAAGTCTTCCCTCAGGGCCTCGTGTTCCCTCTGTCATGGGACCTCGTATCAGGGGGACCGGAGATTGTTCTGGCTGATGATGCGACTGTGTTGTGTTGTGCTATTCAATATTGTGGGACAGATGGGTGCTTTAAGCTGTCCTGGTTTTCTTTAAGCCCTGTTATGTAACCCCTCTTCCTCCCTTACACCACTGAAACAACTCCCTCCATCCGCTCCTCCCTTCCATTGTAGTGTTTTTGCTTTTTGTATACAATGTTATTGCGTTGGAGCCTGGACCTATACCAAAAACATCTAGCTAATTTACAGTATACTGTATTCACTCCCAGTATTGTTTCGTACGTGAAAATGAATTTCCTTTTCCTGTATTTAACATCAAATACCACACTTTGAACATACAACACATTTTTTCATGTTAAACTAAATATTTAAATGCATGCATACATACACTACCATTGAAAAGTAAGGAAAATATGTTTAAGATAACCTCAAATTGACCTGAAATACAGTGTAGACATTCTTCATGTTGTAAATGACTGTTGTACTATAGCTGTACCTGCAAAACACCAGTGTGAATGTCAACAGTAAAGGGGTGACTCCGGGATGCTGTCCTTCTAGTAATATCTCAGACTGGCCAGTAAAAGAAAAGAATAAGATGCACAAACGAACACAGACACTGGACAGTGGAAGAACTCTGAACACACTACTGTTAAAAAATTAAAGGAAAGTTATCGCTGCATTTTGCAATGCCATGTGTGCATGTACAGTATATATGGATGTATGTATGTATGTATGTACAGTATGTATGTGTGTATGTACAGTATGTATGTATGTATGTATGTACATATACATATTGCAAATCGGGTTCCATCCATTTCTGTGTTCTTTTTAAAGCCAGTACATGTGTCTTAGACTACTGAGACACCCTAGTTCACAGATTCTTGACTCCATCTTGAACTCAACCCGGTCAATGAAAAGCATCCCCATAGCATGTATCATGTCATCATCATGTTTTTTTAAATGTTTTATGAGTGTTTCAGTTAGTGTTGGACTTGCGCTATGCAAAAAAAAAGAAAAAAAAGTTTACCGCAATTTTGTTGTGCCAGATTCTTTCAACCTTTTTGTAACAGATATATCTGGCTGTAGGGGATGTTCAAAATGTTTTACAACCCTGATTTGGTAAAAAAAATAACCATGATGTGGTAGCTTTGATATTCCTTTCACAAACAGGTGGATTTATTTAGATATCCAAACTGAATGGTGATGTTTCTTGTGCAACACAAAGCAGAAGTGACATGAGTGCCTTTTCAAAAAACATAGCGGAATTGTACCCAAATGAACGTTTGCTTATTTCTGTGAAAGGGAAATGGTCTATTTGATATAGAACATAATCACTGGTGATGTTTGTGTGTACGTCTTCTTTTCAGCAGCGAAGTAGGTTTATGGCGTACGTTACAGAGAAGCACTGGTCGGAGAGTTGTTATATGCATGTCTTCCACACCCTGCACTTCCTGACTGATAGTCATCACTGCTGCAGTCCCCGCCGTTTGCTTTGGCCCTTCCCTAACATTCAAACTGTCCTGCTGTAGCCTACAGAGAATGGCATGGCATAACTCTACAGCTGCCTTTTGCATGTCGCCAATAATTCATTCAATTAGTAATAATGAGTGAATGACAATGAGATCCTGTGTTTTGTCATAACAATGATGCTGCATTAGGACTAACTCTGTGTTTGTTTCTGTTGGCCTGCTGTGCTTTGCTAACCCACTCCACTGCACCAGCAGCTGGATATCAACCAGCCACAGAAAATACTTGATGACAAGAGGGTAGGTACTGATCCTGACCGTAATATGAACACAACCATGAGATTTGAATCTTGTCTAAAACGGGTAGAGGACACTCACATGAACTTGACCATAAACCTGAACTATAGTACCAGAGATGGGAGTAGTGGCGTTGACTGTAATCTGACTATTAACCTTAACCGTGGCTGTAACATAACCAACAACCCCTAGCGTGGAACCTTACCCTAACAGAAACCTCAGTACTCCCTTTATCATCAATACTGCCCTCAGCAGTTATGGTTAGCTGACCTCTTGGTTCCCATCGTATAGTCAAAGTTGGGTTATAGTGGGTTATATGTGTGGAATGGATAAGCACCAGTTAAGCTTGTATTCCATTAGCAGTTGGTTAGACACCCATCATACCTGATATGCTAGCGCTGCTACCTAACAGTCAAACCGACCTATGCAATATACGTAGCGTTGTCCCTTCCCACCTGAAAACTAGCGGGTGTGGAGGGCAATGATGTGAGTTCATGTTTGTGGAGTGTGACTGGATGATTGGCTCTTGATGTGTGATTGTGCAGCTTGTTTAATGCACTATCCATTCATCTGCCTCCTGCCAATGACAGATAAGGCTCTATTCTCTGCACTGCGTGGGTTAGCTAATCTCTGCTAGCGTGAGCATTACCATGGTAGCAAGACTTGTCTAATGTCGCTCTCATTCTCAAATGCACACCCACGACTGACTAACGCACGCTTGCACACACACCAGCACACACACACACACACACCAACACGCACTCCTTTTCCCTCAGTCGCTCCCATGGGAGGTCTGTCAGGTAACGGTGTAAGCTGCGGTTGCTGTGGTGATGGTGGAGTCGTGCTGACTCCTATAGGTGGCTGGATGAGTCATGGCGACAGCGGGGGAGGGAGCGCTGGCTGGCTGGCTGAAACCAGCCAGGACCCAATGTCCTAAGGCTGAGGAGGCCGGATCAACACTATGTCTTCCTCCTTGTCTGACGTCGCTACTCAGTAGCAGTGCAGTTAATGTAGTATATTTTTTTCTTTGGCCTGTTCTGGCCCCGGCTGGTACCTCACGTCACTTCCTTATTCAAACCGCTTGAATCATTTCAAGTTGGCTTTGTTGGCCCGGTGGTTTATGTGTGGAGCGCATAACTGACACTACAGTATTTTCCTACCTAGGTCTCCTCTCCTACATCGTCTCACTAATACAGGATTTCCCAATTCATTTAGTTATAATACCCGGGCATAAGCCATATAAAAGAATATAGAATTGCTTATATATATATATATATATATATATATATATATATATATATATATATATATATATATATATATTCAATCCGCAATGAAGATGAAGGTGTCCAATATTCTTGCCAAGGGCATTGACAAAATGTAGCCCATTGCTATACCTTTTTGGAGAATAAATGATGCATTGTTACAAATTATTTTATTATCTTGCAATCAGTCTCTTAAAATTTGCCACAAGAAGCCATACTCAAATCTAGATCCAGGTACCTTTTGAGGAAAATAATGTAATACACTTCTCGGCTTTACCCATTTCTCAGTTTGTGGTCACGTTTCAATAGACACCTTGCCATGTGGGCCACGATGCAGAATAGTTTGGGAACTCCTGCATTAACAGACCTCATCCATTTTCCGCTTTCTAAAGGGTGAAGCGCTAAGGCAGATTCTGGTTAACCGTTACTATGGTAACTTCCATAGTAGGAGCGGTGGGCGGAGGGACAGCCTGACGGCCTTTAGCAATGGAGCCCTTGTTCCGGTTGGGCCTGGGAAGAGCCAATCCGGTAAGCCAACCTGCCCTCTCTACTCTCTTTACACCAACCACTGTTAACTCACTACTCAATTTACACCAAACCACTGTTTGCTCACTGCTCACTTTAAACTAAACACCAACCTCAACAATGCGCCTGTCAGAGCACTAGATTTTCAGATGAGGTCACGCTGGTCTGTCTCGTTGCTGACGGCGATGAGGCCATGTAACATGGTGTCCTGTTGCAGTCAAAATAACTTGGAACTCGACTCCATGGAGATGGTTAATGACTTCAGGAAACCGCTTCCACGTCTACTGCTCAACTTTTGGTTCCGCCGAATCATTTTTATTTCCACGGATGATCGTGCCCACAATCTCAGGTGTCAAGACAACATCCCATTCCGCTTGGGGTGTGAGCCTGCCTGCTGTAGAGGTCAACTGGAACGCATTGCACGGTCCACAGAAAGGCTCATTTTCCACCTGTCGATGTCTTTCATGACTCGCAGGGCAAAGAGGCGTGCAGAGAAGATCCTTAATGACCCCTCCAACTCCCTTTCCCGAGTCATCCAAAAATGTCCCTCCTGTAAATGTCTGCATCAGATGGAAATCCATGACACATTCTAATTCCACAGATCCTGTCAACTTATGTGCTCACCACGCATGGTGTGGTTGTATATGACTGAGCACGTAATCAATAACGACACTATGACAAAATACATTTTCACTGCTTTCACCCACTATTTTTATTCAAAACGATGAGGTTATTTCTCTATCCAAAATCTGTGGCTACAACTTTTTGTGCATAGTGAGACTTTGGTAAAAGCCATGATAAGAATGCGTCCTACAAGAGGAATTTATTTCTGAGTTAATTATTTCTATGTTTTGCTAACATGTAAGTCTGTCACAACATCAGTCTGTCATCCAATGTGTAGATTGTATTGCCATGTTTCCCTCCCTTTATACAGTATGACAGTATATTTACCATGGCGTCAGGCTGTACATTCATATAGTGTGAACTCATTGTACCAGTAATATAATAAGTGCATATGTTCATGTCAATCAGTGTACTAGTATTGTTAGAATCCTGGTGCCAATTATTAAAAAAAATGTACCTAGTTCCTGGTTACCATATAAAACATAATGTCTCCAATGCAAACCCAGGCGCTGCTTGGCAACCTTCCAGCCAATAGGTAGTTTGATCCTATTCTGGCTGTTGCTAGGCAATGTATTGCTACTTCCTGTGAAAACGGCCTCCTGGTTGCACCTGTTGCAGAAACGAGAGCCTGGCCATATTGTGTGTGTGTGTGCGTGTGTGCGTGTGTGCGTGTGTGCGTGTGTGCGTGGGTGCGTGTGTGCGTGTGTGCGTGCGTGCGTGAATCACAGTTCAAGGTTGCCAAGGGTATTCTCAATGATACCGTTGTTAATCACTAAAAGAGGCAGAGTTTGTCCCCTCTTTATATTCTCAAAGGATATCCCCTTTTGATACAAATAACATAGTTTGTTTAAAATTGTAGAAAGATGCCTTTAGATAACTGGGTAGGAAGATGTCTTTTGATGATTGGGTAGGTACAGTGGGGAGAACAAGTATTTGATACACTGCTGATTTTGCAGGTTTTCCTACTTACAAAGCATGTAGAGGTCTGTAATTTCTATCATATTTCTATTAACTGTGAGAGACGGAATCTAAAACAAAAGTCCAGAAAATTACATTGTAAGATTTTTTTATAATTATTTTGCATTTTATTACATGACATGAGTATTTGATACATCAATAAAGCAGCACTTAATAATTGGTACAGATACCTTTGTTTGCAATTACAGAGATCATACGTTTCCTGTAGTTCTTGAACTGGTTTGCACACACTGCAGCAGGGATTTTGGCCCACTCCTCCATACAGATCTTCTACAGATCCTTCAGGTTTCGGGGCTGTCACTGGGCAATACGGATTTTCAGCTCCCTCCAAATTGGGTTCAGGTCTGGAGACTAGCTAGGTCACTCCAGGACCTTGAGATGCTTCTTACTGAGCCACTCCTTAGTTGCCCTGGCTGTGTGTTTCGGGTCGTTGTCATGCTGGAAGACCCAGCCACGACCCATTTTTAATGGTCTTTCTGTGGGAAGGAGGTTTTTGGCCAAGATCTCGCGATACATGGCCCCATCCATCCTCCCCTCAATACGGTGCAGTCGTCCTGTCCCCTTTGCAGAAAAGCATCCCCAAAGAATAATGTTTCCACCTCCATGCTTCATGGTTGGGACGGTGTTCTTGGGGTAGTACTCATCCTTCTTCCTCCAAACACGGCGAGTGGAGTTTAGACCAGAAAGCTCTATTTTTGTCTCATCAGATCATATGACCTTCTCCCATTCCTCCTCTGGATCATCCAGATGGTCTTTGGCAAACTTCAGACGGGCCTGGACATGCGCTGGCTTGAGCGGGGGGACCTTGCATGTGCTGCAGGATTTTAATCCATGACGGCATAGTGTGTTACTAATGGTTTTCTTTGAGACTGTGGTCCCAGCTCTCTTCAGGTCATTGACCAGGTCCTGCTGTGTAGTTCTGGGCTGATCCCTCACCTTCCTCATGATCATTGATGCCCCACGAGGTGAGATCTTACATGGAGCCCCAGACTGAGGGAGATTGACCGTCTTCCATTTTCTAATAATTGTGCCAACAGTTGTTGCCTTCTCACCAAACTGCTTGCCTATTGTCCTATACCCCATCCCAGCCTTGTGCAGGTCTACAATTTTATCTCTGATGTCCTTACACAGCTCTCTGGTCTTGGCCATTGTGGAGAGGTTGGAGTCTGTTTAATGAAGTGTGTGGACAGGTGTCTTTTATACAGGTAACGAGTTCAAACAGTTGCAGATATAACAGGTAATGAGTGAAGAACAGAAGGGCTTCTTAAAGAAAAACTAACAGGTCTGTGAGAGCTGGAATTCTTGCTGGTTGGTAGGTGATCAAATACATAGGTCATGCAACAAAATGCAAATTAATTATTTAAGAAATCATACAGTGTGATTTTCTGGATTTTTGTTTTAGATTCCGTCTCTCACAGTTGAAGTGTCCCTATGGTTAAAATTACAGACCTCTACATGCTTTGTAAGTAGGAACCTGCAAAATCAGCAGTGTATCAAATACTTGTTCTCTCCACTGTATATGTCCATGGAGGACTAGGTAGGGAAATGTCCTTAAGTCACTGTGGTCAGAAGATTTCCTAGCATGACATAGACAACGATTTGAAACCTGTATTTATCCCAATTACTAATAGCCAGGCAGAGCAACACTTCTAATCCTTTATATCTAACCCCTTACCCAACCTAGGTCTTGGTGGACCAGGGGCCCTTAGTCGAGGTGAGATGAGCCTGGCGGAGGTGCAGTGTCACCTGGACAAGGAGGGGGCCTCTGACCTGGTCATTGACCTGATTATGAACACCACCAGTGACCGTGTCTTCCAGGAGAGCATTCTATTGGCCATTGCCCTGCTGGAGGGCGGGAACACCACTATCCAGGTGAGTGAAAGCTATTGATGGGAATTAAAATTATTTCACTATTTCAAATATAATTTATAATAATGCAATCCTTATTAGGATTTTTTTTTTCTCCAGGATTTCCCTGATTTTTTGGGGTGCTCTAACTTTTACCCATGCAAAATGTTAGGGCAGACTTGGCAGACTTTGTTACTGGGTGATATTCCAATGTTTTTGGCAGGAGTCCATGACTAACTAGAATATTTCTCATCGTAGAACTGGTTCTCTGCTTCCCAAACCACATGCCGTCTGAAAAAGCTGTAGCGGAATATGCTTTACACTATATTTAAAAGTTGTTTTAATAAAGTCAGTTCCAAGACAAATGAGCTGAGAATTACTTATGAGACTGTAAAACTGTTAAACAAACAAAAAATATTGCTAAATTTGATTCATTTAACAATTGAGCACAATGCTCAATTGCTCCTTTTAATAATTTCCACTAAACTATTTACAAAAACGCATATACTTAAAGAAATGACGGAACAAACTGCACAAAGTTTTCGTTTGATCCTTCTAGTAAATTGTTGTGTTAAATATTTCGTGAAAAGTGGTTGAAAGTTGTATTTAATATTTAATTGTTGAAAGTAGTCCTTGTTCATGGAGTTGAATGTTTAACGTCACAAAAACGGTCTCATCATCACTGTTATGAAAATGCCCATATATTTTTCAAGTGTCAAGGTAAGGTATATTCTTAAGTTAATTAACCTGTCAAATACAACAAACGTCATTGGTCCCAACACGTCACAGTAAATCATTGGATGAGGACAGCACCTGGGTTACAGTGAGTTCGGGGAAAGGTGTATATAGGTAACAGCCTTCTCGTGCTCTGTACTAGGCAGCCATTTTACGCTAGTCCATACCCTCCCTTCCTGCATGACTCACCATGCCTCACAACACTGCTCTTCTTCCTCCGTCAGACCGGAGCTAACTGTGAAGATTTCAGTCTTCTTACAGTCCCTTGTGACCAGGGGGAGGGATGGAACTGAAACTCTGCGGCACATGACGGCTGCTCCATAAAGCTCTGTGGACTCTGACAGGATGCATCATGTTCTGTACTTTATGGAGCTCCTGTACAGTACGTGTCCAGGGTTTGGACCCACTTACCCATTGGTCAGTGTGTCCAAACTGTGAAGTAATGTTTGATTGTTACTGTATATGTACGGATAAAATTTCTCCCCAATATTTTATATATTTCTTTAGTTGTACATTTTCAGAGTCTATAATGGTTTCCTGACTATATGACTCCTACTGTGTATTATGGTGCATCTAATTGTAGCACTGTTGTGGAATACAAACCTAGAGCTGGATATTCTCCTCTACGTGGAGGAGCAATCCAAGACAGATATTCTCCTCTACCTGGAGGATTAATCCAAGACCGATATTCCCCTCTACTCGGAGCAGCAATCCAAGATAGATATTCCCCTCTACCTGGAGGAGCAATCCTAGACAGATATTCCCCTCTACCAGGAGGACCAATCCAAGACAGATATTCCCCTCTACCAGGAGGACCAATCCAAGACAGATATTCCCCTCTACCAGGAGGAGCAATCCAAGACAGATATTCCCCTCTACCAGGAGGAGCAATCCAAGACAGATATTCCCCTCTACCTGGAGGAGCAATCCAAGACAGTCTCCTCTTCCAGTATCACTCACCACACAGAGGAAAACATTTGGTCCTGAGTGAAATTGTCATGTTCATAGCTTATAGAACCAAGCAGTCATCACTACGGGTTGCTTTGGAAACGTGCTGTTGCACGCCTCTCCACTAACAGAAGAAAATGTGTGTGTGCGTGTGTGTGCATATGCCTACGTTCACTAGCCTGCTGCCTGTATTTGTGCCATCAATCAGTCTATACATTTTGTCCTCCCCCTCTGTCTTTTTGCACCACTGTCTGCCTGCTCCTCTCTGTCTTCTCTTTCTCTGGTACTTCTGTTAATGGGGGCAGCTTGCATAATCACATTAGAGGTGAGTGCCACTAGCAGAGATAATGTCCTGGCTTCCCATGGCCCTCCCTGTCTCCCTCCCTCCATGTCGGCTTCCCCCATTGTCTCCCTCCCTTCCTGTCACACTCCCTGTCTCCTTCCCACCCTGTCTTTCTGCCTGCTTCCCCTCTGTCCTTTTCTCCATATCTGTCTGTCCACCACTCTGTTTGTCTGCAACCATGCCTCCCTCCCTCCCTGC
>JACXGJ010014061.1:0-15389 GCA_016801105.1 Esox niger | reverse complement strand
AAAAAAAAAAAAAAAAAACTTTTCAGTGTCAGTTAAATCTCTTTTTTGGTGCATTTTACCTGAGGTTATGAAACTGCCTAATTATTATGCACACCTTGATGTTAGGTGTTATTAACCGTTGCCACATCCTCCCTCACCAATACATTTGATCTTAAAATGATTCAATCCAATGAGCATTCAAGTTTATGGTTTGGAGTTGGAAAATGTGAATAGAAATAATGCTACAATCAAAACCCCTCACTTGCCTCATTATTGTGCATGTAGTGTAGGTACAGTTTAGACATGCTGATTATGCCATTTTCTGTAGAATGTTTTATAAATACCATCAATCACAAAAATGGCAGTAACTTCTAAACAGTATTAGGTATTTCTATTCTGATTTTAAATTTTTTCACCTTACAAAACAAGCAAGACTCATTTTAATGGTGTTCATATGTCAGTTGTTTGGGGATAATATTAACAGAATTTGTTCAATATACACATTTACCCAGGGATTATTTATTAACTGATTACCTGTTCACTGACTGGGTTGACATTGTATGACATTCAATTTGAAAGGGCTGTTACTCATCGTTAGGTTAATTATATTTTCATATATGTTGTTACCCCACAAAATTTGACTTGTTAAGACAACAAGTGGTTTTGAAGCAATAAGAAATTGAATATTTCGCTCAGGCTATTTTATGTCAAATATCAGCTGTAGCTAAATATGGCTTGATTGGCTTGTAGTGTGAAAGGCATTGATACTTCAAGCATTCATACTCGTGTTGTAGCTATTGCGGCCCATGAACTTGGCAAGGAAGAGTTGGCACGCATGTAACACTACTCCTATAGCACCTGAGTTCCAATCTGCATGTCCTTTGACATTTGGCATCTATGGACCAATGTCTTTAATAAGCCAGGCAAGTGTGGCAAAAAACATGGCCGCTATTGACCAAAGAACATGTGCATGGGTGTGGTTTTGAACCCATATGCACACTAGTACTACAAGGATAATGACATAAAAATTCTACTTAGCCAATATGTTTACAAAGATAATAAGAATAATCCACTGCAAGTCAACCACATGGGGGCACTATTGAGATTTTCCATGTTTGCAAGCTCACCACAGTCACCCCATTTGAGTTAGAGCCTTGAAAAGAAGGGGATTAGTACAACTCCTCACAATGAACATAACTGCAATTGGGTCCCATTAGCTCAGCCCTTGTGTTTTTTCGGCCATTTATAATCTTTGAAAAAAATACTTCATAAGCAACTTCTACTCTTATAGCATGGAATGTCCGATATACACGTGCTTTGACATTAGGCATCTATGTGAACAATGTCTTTAAATGTCCTATAAGCCAGGCCAGTATGTCAAAAACATGGCTGCTATTGACCAATGAACATGTCTGGGGGCCTGGTTTTGCACATATATAGACACATCTCCTACAAGGATAATGGTATAATAATTCTACTTGGTAGGTATGTTGTCAAGGAATATATGGAAAAAATGACTGTAAGGATTTGTTTATCAACATTTACAAAGTCACCATACTCATGCTGTTTGTGATACAGCCTTGAAAAGCGGTAGATAAGTTCACCTCATCACAATGAATATATTTACCTTTGGGACTCATTACCTCCGCTTTAATGGTTTGCGGGCCATTTTGAATTTGTGAAAAACACTTGAAAAGCGTCTCTGGCACCTATGGACTGATGTACATGTGCCAACATATTTGGGAACTATGGATGATGGTCTTCAAAAGTTATATCAATCTGGTCAGTATCTCAAAAAATATGTCCGCTATTGACAGATGAACATATACAGTCCCCTCCAAAAGTTTTGGAATGGCAAGACAAATTCCTTTGATTTTGATGGTCACTGAAGGCATTTGGGTTTAAGATCAAAAGATGAGTATGAGACAAGAGTTCAGAATTTCAGCTTTAATTTCTGGTATTCACATCTAGACGTGTTTAACAACTTAGGACATATCACCATTTGCATTAGACCACAGCATTTTTGGGTAAGCTGACCGCAACTTCTAACCCAAAGGTGGGAAACCAAGTTACAGAAACTGAGCTTGGTGAATTAAGTGAAAGAAACAGCACTGGCCTGAGATGAAATTCCTAACCCTTGTGTTTCTTTGTGTGTCCACAAGTTCGGTAGCTTACTATTTCTTTGTTTCTTCTTTTATCCTCAAGTTTGGATGTTTTGTGCTTCTTTGCATAAATAACAGTTGAACAGGTATGGTAACATCAGTATTAAATCGTGTTTCTTAATGTATCAACATGTTAGTATATGTTGTGCTTATTCCTCTTATAACAACTGGTACATAACGTTTGCTAAATCGTGTTTCTTTGTGTAACATTATCCACATCATACACGACAGCTATCTCTTGACAGTAACATTGTCTGTTGTTACCTAGGACTGGCTAAACCTGCACTTGTTACAATTCCGTTACTGAGGTGTCTTGTGTGTGTTTGTGTATCCAGTATCCAAAGTGTTTTTAGCTGGAGGAGGAACAAATGTGTGGCAGTAGTTCCATGCCTGTGGCTCAATCAATTGGGGGACTACGCTACTGGCCACCACACAGCATCACCAGCAGGAAGTCAAAACACATTCATGCTTACAAAACCTTAATTTGTCCTAGATACGTGGGAGAACACACGTGGATATCACTAGTGGAACAAAAACACATAGGACCCTAACACCCCAAAAATGCCCATCTACACCACAACACCCTGTGGATTGCAGCCCTGGAGGTGAATGTGAATAGCATGCTGGTCTGGTAATTGCTGCAATATTTACTTGGTTTCACCATGTTTACCTATTCACCATCTTTTATGTTCATTTTTAGGATGGAACAAGCACAATACTCCCTGGTACCAGGGCCTGCTTACACAGGTATGTGTGGGTTATTTCACTTAACCCAGATGCTTAACTTATGTTATTAACCGACCGATTATGTTGTGGGTCAATTAGACCCATTTCCACTATTGCGTTGTCTAAAATACTAGTTAACCTCTCTTTTTCGCCATGAAATTAACTTTCCTCATTTAGGGTCATGAACCTAACTGCAAAATGTGGAAGCACTAATGTGTTGTGGAATGACTGTGTAGATTTTGTATACAAGCATGATTGTCATTTTGGCCCAGAGGCTTTCATGTGTATATATATTTGCACAAGTGGACCAGTTTTGACTGGTCCTGGTGGCACTTTTAGAATTGTGTTTGGGTAAAAATGGGATTTCCTAAGCTTCTCCTCTGTGTGAGAGCAGCAAGTCTCTGACACAGACACTCAAAAATGGGCTCCAAAAGATTTTCAATCAATGAAGTCTTATCACATATTCTGGACTGTGACAGTGAAAAAGAAGAAGAGGTTTCAGAGACAGGACAATTCAGAGATAGAGGACAATGCTGTTGATAATCCCGATTTTGTCTTAAGTGAAGAGGATTCAGAGAAGGAGTCTGCTGTTCCATCCCCTCCATCAGATGAGAGAGACCATGAGACAATCATCATCAAGAAAACAGAAGACATTGAAGTCTAAAGATGGTCACATTGAATGGTCCCCATCACCACAACAAAGTCAAGGTAGACTCTCAGCTTCCATAGAGACGACTGTACCGGACATGACCAACATGGAGGGGAGCCGTATATTTCAAGAGAACTGGAAACCACTGGATCAAATTGACTTGCATGCATACATTGGATTGCTCATATTAGCTGGAGTCTACCGGTCAAATTGAGAATCAACGCCCCCCTGTGGAATGAAGAGAATGGAATGCTAATATTTCAGGCAACAATGTCTCTACAAGAATTCCACATAATATCTCGGGTGATTCGCTTTGATAACCGTGATACCAGACCGGGTCGACGTGAAAGAGACAAAATAGCTGCAATCAGAGATGAGTACAAGAGGACATCAAGCCACAAATCATACTGGACTACAATTACCCCAAAGGAGGAGTTGACAATTTGGATAAAGTTGCAGCAACATATAGTTGTCAGCATATGATTTCCCGCTGGCCTTTGGTGATTTTCTACAACATTGTAGATGTGTCACTTACAATGCCTATGTACTGTGGACTGAAATCAACCAGCAATGGAATGGTGGCAAACTGTACTGACACCAGCTTTTCCTAGAGGAGCTTGGCAAAGCTCTCATCACTCCCAAGATCCAGAGGAGAGCCCGGCTTCCTCGTTCAACAGAAGCTGCATCTGCTGTCCAGAAAATTCAAGTAGGACCATCAAGACATGCCTCCAATCAACCAGCAATGGATACAGTATATTTATGCAGTGGCAAGAAATGGAAAAGATGCCAGCTCTGCCCCCTCGACAAGACAGTAAAACAAGCACCACTTGTGTAGAATGCAATAAATACATCTGCAGAAAGCAAACACACACATTGTGTTCAACATGTGGAGAGAAAGATAATATTGACCAATAGGGGAAAAAAGCATACTTGGGGAAACTGAAAAATCTTGTTTGCGAGAAAGGAAATATAAACAAATATTTCCTAAATAATATTTTTTAATGAAATGTCTTGTATTTCTTCTTTCTAAAATGTTGCTGTTTTTACTTGATTCTTTGACTGTCTTGAGTGTGTTTAAACTGTGTGTTTGACCCATAACATAGTGGATTTTCTTAACATCATTTTTATTCTCAATTTCAAAAACCTTTTAAGGGCAATAAGGCCGAGGTTGGGGGAAGTGTTTGATTAGATTAGACTCAGGTTTGTCAGTACATGGAAACTACAACAAAATGCATTTAGCATTTAACCAGAAGTGCAAATAGTGGGCAGAAAAAGTATTAAATCTATGTATATTACAAGTGTAATGAGTAGATGTACGATGAAGGCAAATGCAGTACAAATAGCAATACTACATGTGCAATCAAGGCAAATAGAAGATGGCAGAAAGTTTTGGGTACAGTGTATGTTACAAGTGGGATAACAGTTATTCAAGTACATAAGGCGATTTCTAAATGGCATACAAGATGTGCATATAAGGCAAATGAAGGAGTAATGTAGTAGGGCAGCACGAGCAACCGGAATGCAGAGATAGCAGCTCTAAGGTCCTCAAGGTACACGTGTGTGTAACAACTGTGAAAATGCAAACACAAAGGGCTATTCTAAATGTGCAAAGAGGATAATTTAATGTAAAGGTGCATGTGCAACTGGAATGCAAGGATGTCAGCGGTGGGGTACCTGAGGTAGACACGTGCCTGTATCCACTGAAAAACCTCCATTTCAATTCAAATAAATGTAATTAAAAACAGGAGACTCGGGTAAGATTTAGCTCTACAATTCCACTTCTAACTGAGGGCTAAACGTATCAATTGCACCTTTTAATTGTAGACAAATTGCTGTTAAATTAAAAAGTAATTTGTATTTGTAATTTAACAACAATACTTTGACATATAGGCTATATGCCCATGCCCTACCAAAGTCAACATCATTTTAAAGTAAACATGAAAAGGTATTGGTTTTATATTTGCCACCAGTAACAGTCTTTCAACAAAAATAAACAATTATAAGAAAGTTTGCTCAATCATTGATGTTAACAAAAGACATACTTAAGTAAATATAACTTTGAAAATGATCTTGATTATCTGTTCTGTCCCAATCATTATCTTACAACATGCAAATGTTGTATTCATTAATATGCTTTGCGCTGGGGAAGACAAACCTCCATTAAGTTACATTTACCATACAATTTGGCTACATTTATTACATTCTGAAATTCAAACAACCTAGTAACATTGTTTGGCGCTTAAAGTGTTGTACTGGTCTGATAGACTTTTAAGTATCCATGATGTTATTGTCCTGAAAACGATTGCAATATAACATGCAAGTAAATTCAATTTTGGACAAACAGTGGCAATATAGTATTCATAACACAATTTCTGTTGTTCTTATTCACTCAGTGAGATTACATTTGGTACATATGATCAGGCTTGTGATTTTACTTTGTGTGAATGATGTTTCAAGTTAGCTACATGGGGGCACCATTGGAACGGAAAACCATAGCTTGCAGCAATGGATATAAGTAGAAAAAAAACGACATCAACCATTTAACAGGCAATACAAGGTACACTTGCTATGTGGACCTAACCTGTTTTGTTACACAGTACATAAAAAAAGCACGCGAGAAGCAACACTTCTGTTTAGATCCTTGACCATGGCTGAGTCTAACCGCAGCAAACTGTCGAAACGGTGTCTTAGCTTCACAAAAAAACAAAGTCACTGCAAAATGAAACACATGCAGCAAGGACAATTCGTGCAAGGGAGGCAGCACATCAAATATGATGAAGCATTTACTTCAGCACGGTGTGACTGAAAGAATGCTCCGTGTTCGATGTGTTGTGGTTTACCAGCCACAATAGTGCCCCAAATGCAGCTAACAGCATTGTCTCTCACACAGCTAAAAAAAAAACAGAGGGATGACATTTGATTTTCATATTGAAGATAAACAAATTGTCTACTACAAATTATTTGAACATACAGCTCCAGAAAATAAATCCTTTCCAAAAAAGATGAAAAGGAAGGATTTGAGTGAGGAACAGAGGGGCTAAAATTAAGAGACCACAGCAAATTGAACACTTCTGTTCCTCACTCAAAACTTTCCTTTTCAACTTTTTTGGATAGGAAGCAAAAAGGTGCAATAGTCTTTAGTTTTTTCCAGTGCTATATATAGACACATCTACAAGGACAATGGTATTATAATTATACTAGTTGCATAGGTTAACAAAGATGATACGACAATAATGACTGCAAATATATTTTTCAACTACATAGTGGCACTATTGAGTTTTCCCCACATTTCCAAGCCATCTCCTCCCAAGGGACATATTTGCCATTGGGACCCATTAAGTCAGGCATGTTTCTTTTGTGAAATTCAGATTTTGTGAAAAATACTTCAAACACAATTTCTATAGTATCAAGTGACCGATTACATTTGGTACACATGATCAGGGTTGTGAGTTTAAATAAAAGGTCTTTCCTTTTGGCCACATCAGGAAACTGCTGTAGTGATTATAATATGTTTGGTGCTTTCTGTTTGCTTTTGTTGCTGGGATGAACACAAACATTTAAGGTCATGTCCCTGTAATCAATTGCTTTTATTCGGTCACCCTGGACTCATGTATTTCAGAGATGCCTGCATCAAGGTTATTGCCATGACCACATACTCAACATAGCTAATGTTGTGCAATGTCAATCTAACACATCTCTTCATGTGGCATCTCCCAAAATCCAGATGTTCCTGCTTTCAGAGGAAATTGTAAGACAGATGTTCTGTGTTTAGGTGTTGAAAATATGACAATCAATCCTAACTCCTCTTACTAGAGTTATTGAACAGTGAAGAAAGTATTCTCTCTCAGGGGTTTACGTGGGGCGGGGCCGGTATAGTTTTATCCATTCATTCCAATTCTGCTACATAAGGTTAGTCCAACACCAGCTAAACCATGAGCTAGTGGGAGAAATATTATGCAGTACACAAACTCCTTGGTTTACTGTTTGGGCTTTAAAAACATGTGCGCACTTCAACCATGTTGATTCATCTCTTTCCGCAAATGATTTATTGTCTATTGCGCCCCCTCAATGATCCTCTTTACAGATCAAGTGCACTTACCAGAATCTTGGTCGGGCACACATCTTCTCCACCCCTCTCCCATAATCAGGAAACAATCTTTCACATTCCGAGAAAAACAACCCTGAACAAATTGTCTCAATGTGCAATAAATTATAAATTCACATTCAATGCTATTTTTTATGGATGCAGCACTTTCAACCTTATCTCCTAATAAAATCACTCCCTTTTGCTGAAACTGTTGGAACAGATTTACAGCTTGATGTTTTAATTATGCCATGTTGTTGCATCTGTAATTTCACCATGGCCTGATGTTTAAATTACACCATGTGTTGTACTTAGCTTTCAGTTAAACTCAAGAAACCAAACATAAAAAAAGGGCTTGTGGTAAGTTTAAGGTTAGGTATAGGGTCAAAATATTTTTTGACAATTATGTTTAGATATTGATTCCCAGATGTTTAGTTTTGGAATATTCATAAAAATTAGAACTACAAACAAGTGGCAAACATGATTTGGTTAAGGGGATTGAGTTGAACATGTACCCTCTAACCTGAAGTCAGTGTCTTAAATGCACATCCAACAGACTGTGCTTTGAGCTGGTCAGCATTATTAGATTGGTCTTTTCTTTGTGAAAATCTGAATGTACTGTTGCAGGACAAGGCATTTAACAGAAGATTGAAGCATGATGTAATGTTGGCCATTGGGATTTAGTCGAAACTTTGAAGCCCAGCTAATAGCACACATTTGTGGCACATGGACACTGCAAGTTATAATGTCAAGTTGTCATGTGTAAAGCACAACCTGTCTACCCCACCTTTGCGACAAGCCTGCCCCAGCCCAGATGGTGCACTTTCTCACTTGTTTGCCAGCCTATCTGATGAATTATTCCTTGAGACTGTCTCACACATGACAGACGGTAGGCATTGTTCTTGGTGGTGGATGGTCCACCCACTGAGGCAGAGAGGCTATTACTGGGACCCACCACACCTTTGTTTCAACAGGCCTGGCTCTGCAGTTCTCCCCGACTCTCCATGCCACTCAGCTCACTGTAACTTATCACGATCCATCGACACAAGCCTGGATAATTGGCGGGATTCATTAAAGGTCTGCTTACTGTCACACACACACCTCATCGGGCCGCTAGGCTTTCTTTCCTTTTTTTTACACTGGGTGGTCACTGACATGATGAAGGGCCTCATCCACACTCCAGCAATCCAACAACTGCCCTGGCTAACGATAATGGATGGCCTACATATGAAGTTCCATTTCATAAAGAGGGATTTATCTGAAAGATGAAACCGTAAATTGCTTCAATGAGGAATGTGGGAGTTGGAGTGGTCATGGTATTTAGGGCATTTGGGCTGAGGTCTGACAGTTTTTCTCGATGGCTTAAGCAGAATTTCAGAATAGTAAAACAAAAAGAACACTGGCCAGAATTAGAAATCTCAATTGCAAAATGCACTAACACATTCAAAACCTTAAATAAATGAGACAAAATCATGTAGATCCTTTAAAAGATACAACTTTGAACGTCATGTAAAGTTATTTCAATCAATCATTACACAACAGCCCAATAAATACAGTCTACAATTATCAGTATAACCTAGCATGGTTAAACCTCATAAATGTATGGACAAGATCTTAATAGTATAATGAATCATGACTTATTTAAGGCCAGTAAACAGATTACATCATCACAACATAGACTTTATGGAAAATGATTTTAAAACAGATGCAAAAAGTCACTGAAGAGCATAAAAATATGGAAACAAAGGTTTTACAGTTTTATTTGATTTTTCCATTTTCAAAGAATACAGCAAGCTAAGAAATAACTGAAAATGGAAAGCAATTTCAAAAAGGTATTTATAAATATACCACTTTCTATACTGTGTGGTATAGCATTATAACTTACAGTAATTTTTGAGCACTTACTATTTATGCCTCAGTTCATCTGCTGAAATTCAGTCAATCAATGTGGCATGAATTCGACAAAAACTTATGATTAGTCATGATTACTGATCAACAAAATCATTACAAAATCTGCTTAACCTTGACATTTTGTATGAAAGTCATAAACCATGAAATGACTGTTAACAAAGAATACTGCTGTGCTCATTAGGTTACAATAGAGATAAACCCCAGTTTCATTAAAAGCATCTTAGCAATCAAGAAAAACTTTAATTTGGGCAGTTGGAATGAAGCCTCGCCCCGAGGTGGTTGTTACACAGGTGGAGCTGCAGCCGATTGTGGGATTCCAATCAAATTCTGTCAAATTGTCTGTGAACTTGTCATACAAGTATATTCTGGTTTTTTTCAAGTCCACTTTAAGTAGCTTTCCATTGAACAGACCAATTATGTGGCACCTCTATTGAACATAAAATAATACATAATACTTAGCTGGGATGACTTCAGTACTAGTTGCAGAGACATACTTGTACCTGTTCATTTTGGAACTTGTCTATAGAGCAGTTATTCAGAAGTGTAACATGATAGCTAATGCTGAGGTCTAATGATATGGCCATGGGACATTTGAGAGAAAATGGTAAGTGTTGGAGATGGGAATGTACATGCAGTGAAGTGACATGACAATTGGTCAGTGACTTTTCTGAGGTTGGACCCCAACCAGTCACTGAAGTAGAGAGTTGGAAAAAATATTGAAGGGTAGTTTTCCAAGTCCTCTGTCCGCTTGGAGAGACAGAATAAAATGAGTTGATCTGCTCAATCCGCTTAGATCATCTGATAAGACTGGCTGGTGTTCCACTTCCTGGAGATGATAGTGGTGTCTCCATGCCTTGTCTAAACACGGGACAATGGCAGCGACATCCAAAGAGGACCAAATTAAACTATTCTACTTGAAATCCTATGCAAATATAGGAAACAATAGAAGGGAAAGGGACGAGCCTGAAAAAGAAGTCCCTGTGGTAAAATGTGCAGTGAATAAGAAGAATACAGGAATACACAGTAGCTCCTCACACCAATCCCAGTCCCAGCTGTTTGCCTGGATGGTACAGCCCACTATATCATCATGAGTACATCGTTTGGGATATGCAGGAAAATAAAATTCAAAGTTAACACAAAAGTAAAGTGCAGAAACACTTCCAACTCTTTTTTACTGTCACCAGCAACTGCTTCTTAAAGTTAAAATAAAAAACAGACAATGTGAAATGAGGTGTTAAGTTCATCAGGTTTTCTATTCCTCTTTGTTTATGCATTTGTACATGGGTCTGTGTGTTTGGGAGGGTCATTGACATTTACTCCAAATATTTATTTATTTTTTCAAGATGTATCACGCTTTGAGTCTCTGAGAAAAAGCCTTTAAAATGAAATTATACTTAATTATAACTGAAAACATACATTCTTTGATTGTTGTTATGGAAATGAGACAATACTGAGAATTGTGTTTTATCTTCTCTGAAATATATAAAATAATGTATCTGTAACAAATGTAATTGAAAAAGTGTTATATTATGTCAATGCTTGAATTATCAAAATGTCCCTGCATATTCAGGAATATTTACATTCACAGAGTTAATCCATAAAACACCAACCTAGTGTTGCATTTAATTCACAGAATTAACCTACACCAAGGACGGTTCTGTAATTTGTGTTATGAACTGTCTGCTATGCCTTACTTTTTATCAGCAGTGCCCGAAGGCGATATAATTAAGCAAAGTGGGTCCTGTTCAATCATTAATCCCTTGGTACATCTTATGCAATTCCAGGGATGATTAAAATGCCTAGGCAAGTATTACTAAATATACTGAGTGACTTGAGGCAAAAAGACACTGAATAAAAGTCTGAAGAACGGCAAGAGTAGTCTGCCATATAATTCAACCAATACATTTAAAACTGAGCAAGACTCCCATCAAAGTAAATAAGTCTCAAATAAAACACAACAAGCATAAGAAGAAAAAATATTTTATTCAGCTTCTGAATGTCAATGTTCAACTTGACAAATCGGCATCAATTTTCCAATAAATTATTCAACAAGTTACAATAGCATGATGCTTTTGCTTGGAGTGTTGGCTTTATAATATAATCGATTAGCAGAGATATGGTATGGATCATAAAGAGATATTTCCCATATCAAACTGATCGATATTACATTAACAAACAGTTAAACAGATCTTGTTAAATCTCAGCTAAAAGGCTCTGGCAGAACAAAGTCAGTCTACAAAATACATTTCGGGTATACAAATAAAAGGGATGTGATAAAAACAAACTATGGAGTAATGTTGGAACGGGTCATTCGACAGGCTAAAGAAAAACAATAAACAATAACTTCCTGACAGTGGGTCAGGGAAAACAGAAATCAATGTAATGTAGCTCTTCTTCACCTATTAAAAGATAAAATAATTAGTAGATGCTAGGTGCCACATGTTTTCACAAATGCCATATTTGAAAATCACCAGAAAAGGGCAGTGGAATCAAGGTACATTCACAGTGGCTCTTGAGCAGCGCAGTCACCACTGCATTACTGTGCCTGTGTATTTGCAGACAAAAGTTTGAATCCCAGTCACGGCATTCTAACAATGCCATGGGTCCCACAGAAGGCATAGACAGTTTTGTCTGAAAGTGGTAGGTCAGGTGCACGTGTGCTCAATCACGGTTTTTGGCCTGGGAATTTGCTCAATTCAGGTGTGTATGCACCAGAAAAAACGTACTGTTTGAGTGACTAGCATCATGAGAAGCAGAACAACTGTGCATGTATTGCCGACTCTCCTGAGCTGCCACTATCAGCCATAGAAAGGTGTGGTGCAGTGCTGACCTTGATGCTGGAACATACTGCAATCACTTCAGAAGCAAAGCCTCACAACAGCTACCCAGATAAATCAATATAACACATTCATCAGTCTGTAAGTGCAGTTTCTAGTGTATACCATCAGATATTGTTTGAATACAAATGCTTTGAGAACACTTCTTAGCCCATGAGAGCCACCTGAAATCACAAAACGTTTGTTTTCAAACCCCAATTATGGCTGGTGTCATCCCGTGTTTTCCAACAATATGTGTCAGATAATTCTCATATATCTCATTTGCGATTGCACCTAATTTACCCATTGTGGCTTGTGACATACCTTCCTTGAATAATGTAGACTAATTTGAGTTTCAAATTGTATCACATTAGCAGGATTACAAAATACACCTTGACTCCATTAGGTTCACCTGAACACTGATGTTTGGGTGTGACTCTTGGCAGATGTAAGGTCAATTTTCAAACAAATGCCATAAACAGCCCTAAACAAGGACTTGGCTGTAATACTGCTTTCACATTGGATTTGCGATTTGTTGCATGTTGAAATAAGGACATGGGCAGTGTGTATGTGAATCCTTTCAAAATGTGCCTTATTTTCAAATGATTGGGATACATTCTGGGATAAAACCCATTAATATGCCTATGCGCAAGTTGTGGGTGGGTGTATATTTAAAAAATAATAATATATACCATCAAGAAGTTCTTGTTCTTACTGGTCCAGCAGCCTTCATGTAGGCTACCTGCATGTGCATTGCAAATAAAAATCAACAGTTTATTTTGCTGATTTCTGTTTACAAACCAGGCAACACATTCAATTTAGCATGACTAGAATGAAATAGAATAGAGTACCTTTTTCCCCTACACAAATTTAGTGTCAAAGGAACCCCACAACCAATGGGCTTTTGAGAGTTAATAGCACAGGTGTCCAGTGGCGTCGTAAAGGGATAGCTTGGCCCATGTTTGGGTAAAAGTCCAATTACCCTGAGTTGTCCTTGAAAGCACATGGAAACATTTTTCAAAGCAATCTATTATTCAGCTCTGTCCAAGTCTGTAATTAGCATTATTTTTATCATCCAAGTTAAAAAATGCTTCCATTCTGTAATCCTGAACAACAAACGTACACTTCAAACGAAGACTAGCGGTGTTGTTCACCTTAAAGAACCTGTCAGTATTGTGTTTTTTTTATTTAAATTTAATTTTCACAATATGCAGTACTGCGCAAAATTCTTAGGCACCTGAAAGTTGAACTAAGGCTAAAATGTATTTGGGTGGTATGTTTTTTTTAATAAACATTTGTTCATTTCTGGCTCAGGGTTTAGGTTTAGGGTCAAACTTACAATTAGCTTTAGAGTTAGAATTGGGGATTCTTTAAGGTCCAGGCATTGTTTTCCTCACTCAAAATTTTCCTTTTCAAAATTTTTGGAAAGGAAGGAAAAATATGCTTAACTTTTTCCAGAGCTGTATCCTGCCATCCAGATTACGTCTTTTTCAGGGACGGCCTTGCTTATTTGAGCAAGAACACATTCTGCTTGCATTACAACAGCATGGCTGCATAGTAAGGGTCTGGGTGATAAACTGGACTGCTTACTGTCTAGATCTGTCACCAATTGAAACCATTTGGTGATTAAAATGTTTGTTTTTTTAAAGGTGACCCCAAACTTTTGAGCACCTGAAATCTGCTGAAACTATTCCAATCCTTGCTATATCAGACAAGTATGGGTATACATTTTACTTTCAAAACAACAGTAATTAGTCTCATCAGTTCCACAGTGGTGAAGATGCCCCTGTCCCAACTTTTTTGAAATGTGTTAATGGTATCAAACTCAAAATGTGCACGACTTTTTCCAAAAACTATACAATTTCTCAGTTTTAACATTGGATATCTTGTCGTTATATTATTTTCAATTAAATACAGGGAGAAATATGCATCTTATTGCATTCTGTTTTGTTTAGCATTTTATACAGCGTCCCAACTTTTTTGGAAATTGTATTTGAATATAGCATATATTATTATTATTATTACTATCCAAATAAAGGACTTTAGTTTGACTTCAACACTAGAACCGCATGAGTATTGTACAAGTGTGATTTAGGCTGGCCACAATCAAAAGCAACTAAAAAATCTGCAGTTGCATCGCACAGTTTAACATTCAACAATATCAATCTGTCCAGTTCTGAGGCATAAGTAATTGTGAATCAATTTCAATGCAGGACAATGCCTGGCCTCATGTTGCCAGACTACTGAATCACATTGAGTTGCCGTGATGAAGTTCACAGAAGTTGGAACTGCCTGTGATTATAATTGTTAACCTTGATTTTTGGTGTGAGTTTGAATTCAGTACCTTTCTCTGACAACAAAACTCCCATAAAAATCTGTCTGTTTGAGTTCCACTGGCACTTCTCTGGGTTTAGTGTCAGTCTGCTTTGTGTTAGCCTTGTCATGACAGCATGAAGGCATGCATGTCTTCTGGTGCTGAGAATGTACGATGATAATATCTGAGATGTTTTCAACAGCTTGAATTCCAGCTAGAGGGTTGGCGATATCATGTTGGTATTGCTCACTGGCTGAAGGCACACGGAATAACATTTTCTTTCATATGTATACCCCATTGTGCACTGTGAATGTGGTGATTTCACGTGACTCAGGTGTCAATTCCAGTTGGGGGTACCCCCATTTCAAATCCAGTTTACTGAAAACTCTGGATTAAGGAGTAGGGATAGTGTTAGTACTCCGTCAATGTTGTCTCATTAGCTCGTCTTATAACAGAACATGGCCTCAGATCATTATCTGTTTTTGGTATGATAACCACTGGATTTACACAAGGTGTGGGACCATTTACAAGTTCTATAATGTCCAGGTCTCTGAGTTCTTTTATAATGGACTACTGGCTCCCTCATTTTGAACGGTATTCACCTATGGGTCTGGGCTACAGGTATTACATCTGGGTTAATGTATAAACTTAACTGCTTATGTATCGTTAACTATGCAGAAGTATAAGTTAAAAACATGAAATCAGTAATATTGAGAAATTCATTCAATATCAGTGTGAATTGACAATT
>JACXGJ010014060.1:0-15371 GCA_016801105.1 Esox niger | reverse complement strand
GCCTTCCAGTAGCTGAAACAACAGTTACACACCTGCCTTCCAGTAGCTGAAACAACAGTTACACACCTGCCTTCCAGTAGCTGAAACAACAGTTACACACCTGCCTTCCTGTAGCTGAAACAACAGTTACACACCGGCCTTCCTGTAGCTGAAACAACAGTTACACACCGGCCTTCCAGTAGCTGAAACAACAGTTACACACCAGCCTTCCAGTAGCTGAAACAACAGTTACACACCTGCCTTCCAGTAGCTGAAACAACGGTTTGATAGATAGCCTTAGGCTACAACTTTAGTTGTGAGTCACCTGAAAAAATTCAACGGGTGTCAACGGTCCTACTCCAATTAACACCTAGCATTACCTCAGGACAGCATGTCCCACTGACATGCTATCATCACTTCTGCAATGTTCTACTCCAGATGAAGAAACTGGAGAAGCTGTCCTTTATGGTCCATTAGTCCAGGCTGTCATTCAGATGTGAACATAGTGTGATGCAGCTTAACTGTGTTTGTGTGTGTGTGTGTGTGTGTGCGCGCTTGTAAGCATATATCTTTGTGTGTACTATTAGAATTGTGAGGTCCAGATGTCCTCACCTATTTTAGTAACCCCTGCTAAATCAGGACTAGTTTGGACATTTTGCTGGTCCACAATTATATGAATAGATTTTGAGCTTGGGGTTAATGCTGGGTTTAAAATGGGGGTTTAGGGGTCAAGATTAGGAACAGGCGTCACAAAGTATTGAGTCTCTAGAAATATATTCTGATTCCATAGAAGTTCTGACTAGTAAAACAAACATGTGCGTTCAGGTTTCCCCACTCGGCTTCAGAGCAGAGGAAATGCCAGGGGTATTGTTGGTCTAGACTTTCAACAAGCCTCTGGATCAGGATCTAGGTGACACCACCCAAATCAGTCAGTCAGACCCACCCACCAATAAGGATGGCCCATATGGATTCCACAAGGCAAGAGAGAGATTCAAATCTACAGGGAGGGTAGATCTCCAGGAACTGGGCTGGAGAGCACTGCAGTTTAAAGGTTATTCAGTGACATTTGGAAGTATGTATGTCTGTGAGCTCGCTGCGTACTCAATGCAGCCTCTCTCACGGTGAGTCAGAAGTCTGTGTAGGATGTCAAGCGGCAGGACAGTGTTCTGTCGGGTCTTGCCTGTCTGCCCTGGGCTATAACTGCACCCGCTATCAGAAGGAGCGTTGAGGATTACAACACTGCAGGGATTTTCCATGACGAAAACATGTACCACATCCAAAACCTGTCTGTGGGTGTTTGAGCATTTGTGTGTGTGTGTGTGTGTGTGTGTGTGTGTCTGTCTGCAGGTTTTCCAAGGAAGGTCCCAGCATAATAAAATGGAAGTCATGATGAAACAGAGACCGGAACTTAAACTGTGGTGCTGTTACAAACAACATCGTAGGCATGAAATCCCCTGCCGGCAGCCTGAAGGACAGACCAGCAGGCCTTCAACCAAAGTGTGGTCGTTCGAATGCCAGCGCCAACAAGGAGAAGCTTCAAGGCGGGTGTCTCCTTCCTCTGTGACCTTGAAGACATTTTCTCCTTAACAGCTTTATCACAACGCACCTGCAAATGTTCAGCCCATCCAGGGAACCGGTCAATCGTTTGGTCCTCAGGCTACTCGCGAATGTTCTCGCGGGACACCGGTCTGATTGGCGCCACTGTCACTGGACTAATCCATGCGCTTGTTTAGAGACAAAACGCAGCTCGCCCGGGACCGCCGTCATACCAACACGTCTGTCGATCACATGGCCAACGCGCCCCCCCTTCACAGTTACCGTACTGCTTTAACACTCCCAGACTCACCCTGCAGACAGACATCTGATTGGTGGTGAGGGTGCCTGTCTTGTCAGAGCAGATGACGGAGGTGCAGCCCAGGGTCTCCACGGAGGGCAGGCTACGGACGATGGCGTTCTTCTTGGCCATGCGCCGGGTCCCCAGGGCCAGGCAAGTGGTGATCACAGCGGGCAGACCTGAGGAAAGCCAGGGCAGCATTGGACAGGGAGACGGCGAGAAAGAGCCAGGGGACAAGAGAGGAAGGAAGAGAAGCTGCGCCCACGTACCCTCTGGGATGGCGGCCACCGCCAGGGCCACAGCAATCTTGAAGTAGTAGACCGCCCCGCGCATCCACGAGCCCCCGTGAACCGGGTCCCCAAAATGCCCGATGTTGATGACCCAAACGGCAACACAGATCAGGGAGATGACCTTTAAAGTGCGTTTAAGTAAGTTAAACGGCACAGCAAACCCAGAGAAAACAGGACGGGTTAAGACCTGATGAACGTTCTCATTATCAAACACACCTTGGAGAGCTGCTCCCCGAACTCGTCCAGTTTCTGCTGCAGAGGAGTCTTCTCCTGCTCTGTGGACACCATCTGGTTCCTGATCTTACCGATCTCTGTGGAAACTCCAGTGGCGACCACGATGCCTACAGCTCGTCCCGCTGCTATATTGGTGCCCTGAGGAAGAGGACAGAGACAAAGGGGGGTAATGGAGGAGCACAAGGTCAACGCAGTGATACAGATAGTCGATTAAAGACTGAGCATCCTTCACCAGGGGCTTGGTCCATAACGGCTTGCTACTCTAACTGCTGTTTGAACACATCTTTAGTTATGCATTCAGATGCAGCCATGCACAAACACAGACAAGATCTGAGAGAGTCAGAGAGAGAGAACTAGAAAGAGAGAGAGAGAAGGAAAGAGGGAGAGAGAAACAGATTGAGAAGAAGAAAGTGTCCAGAGAGTGATCGAGATGAAATCTGAATTATTTTGTTTGTCCCCGCAAGGAGAGAAATGTGTGTGTGTGTGTGTGTGCGCGCGTGTGTGCGCGTTTGTGTGCATGTGTGTGCGCGTGCGTGCAAGAGCACTCTTCACAAAGGAAGTGTAGTTCTTACGGAAAAAAGCATGTTCTTCTTGTCTTGATTGACAGCTCTGGGGTCTGGGACAGGGTCTGTGTGTTTGATGACTGACACAGACTCCCCTACAGACACAGAGAGGTAACTGTGACAACGTCCTGTACGCCAACAGAACCCACGGCAGGATTTGAACCGTGTATCTGAAGGTGCATGCAGCCTACCAGTGGGTCGGTGAGTGAGTGGGTCAGTACTATAGTTTACCTGTCAGAATAGACTGGTCCACTCTGAGGGTGGTGGACTTGATACAGGTGATCCTGATGTCAGCAGGGACCTTGTCTCCAACTAAAAAACAACAGACAGTCTGGTATTAGAGGAGCGTTCAGACAGAAGACACAGGAAAACAACAGACAGTCTGGGGTTAGAAGATAGGTTCAGTAAAAACACAGAAAGGAAAACAACAAACCAGTAAATGACCTATTACCCGTATAGGAGTACAGTGGATTTCTCGTCTACACTCATTGAAAATTTACAAATACTACATTTTCAACAAGGGTGTATAGACCTTTCACATCCAGTGACATCCAATGTCGATTGGTCCACAACAGACAGTTAGATAAACAGCCCCCAAATGAAAGCACTGGATTAACATTCTGATGGAATTTACAGGACTATATCAGAATCCCCATTGGCGGCTGCCAAGGCTAGACACGACTCTTCCCGTTCACCAAACGATACAATACACAGGTACAATCCCTACACAGAACGGCGTACAGTAAGACAGAGGACACAAGAGGGAGAGGAACAGAGACACTCGTGAAAGAGTGCGGCCAGTGAAGGCGTGGAATCACCAAGGCAGTGAGGAGGTGGGCGGGCCACCACATCTCCGTTGCCAGAGGGACACACTTATTGACAACCAATTGAATATCAGCATTCAAACAAAGCCTGGAGTAATGAACCTGTTAGCCAGGGAGTCCACGGTTAGCCCCACAAGTGACCCGAACACAGCAACCGTGGGCCCCAATAAAACAGCATCTAGCTCAATGCAACTCGGAGGGAGTCACGACACCATCCCGACAAATGGACTCAGGGTCCAAGACGGTTCTCGGCTACCACATGACAGAGACATACAAGCAGCTCGGTATAAACCCTGTAATTTCCTCCTCTCCACCTGTTTCATATTAAAGTCATATTTCAGTTGAGAATGTTCCGGTGTCATGGGCCCATGGAACGTAATGCTGCCTGATCCACTGTCACTGTTTTGGTCACAGCTTCACAATCAACCTGGTTCAACCATTCTGCAATATTTCCTGGATTACTTGGGTTGTAGACGTAAACACTGAAAATCATACTGTGTTCTCTAGATGGGTACAACCCTGGTCTTCACAAAGACAAAGTCTGGAAAAGAATCACACCAATTAGGCTTTTGAAGGAGATAATGAAAGAAGCAGTAAAAAATTATTTGGCAAAGTGAACCAACTGTACTGTTCCAAGATCTGCAGGGTGTTTTATAGTGCTGTTATACCTCCTGTCTACATCTACTCCACCAGGAAGTGGAAAATAAACCAAACCCATATCAGTACGTTCAGCATCTCAATGCAAGCACATTTTTAAGTAGAGATTTTTATACCGTTTTTTGCAGTCGTTCTTTTAAACCAGATTGTCTTGCCACACCATAACATAATACCACGTACATTTGTCCTCTTGGGAGATCTCATCTTCCTACAAAGTTTGCTATCTCTCTCGTTGTTCCCGACACTTTCTCAACAGCAACAGCCATAATAACGCCCAGAAGGAGGGCAGAAGACAGGCAGCTAGTGTTGGTTGGGAGTGTGTGTAGGAGCTAGGGCTAGAAACACCACGGCGGGGGGCAAGGCAGGCAGCAGGCTGCTGCAAAAGGGCTTTTGAAACTCCCACTCCCAGCATTCTCCTCACCCACTGTAGTTCTATCGCCTCCGTCTAACCCTTCACTTGTATTAGCCACCCACAGACGATCCCTCTTGCTCATATTCACTCTATCTCCATTTCCCTCAATCTCTATTATTTTGTTCCTTCTCTCTCTTTCTCCCCATGTCACTCCATCTTACTCTCCATCCCCAACTATCTGTTAGGATTTGCCCTGGACACAATCTAAATGCTAATGCCTGGTGTTTGAGGTTAGTCCGTTCTAATTCAAACTGTGCATACTTACATTAACATAATGTAGCAATAACAGTAAGAAAGGAAACGGTCAACAGTCTGGGAAGTCTGAACAATAGAAAGAGAATAATTAAACCATCAGATACTTTAACCGAGAGGCCCATTCTACAGATAATATTTCCATGGCCAGAATTAGCATCCAAAACAGAAAGAGCCCAACTGATCAAGATATATGCACCAATAACGCCAAAGGCTCTGTGTCAACATCCCTGTTAGAGTGGACTAAACTTTACTTTGCCCTGGTTACTGTAATGTTTGCCGATTGCCGATTTGATTTGCAAATACTGAAATGGAAAACACTGAATTGATCACATCACAGCACAGCAAAGACCAGGCTTGTGCTGCTCTAAGTGCTGGCACACTGCTGGCAGAACCCCGAAAGACTGAAGGAGGACCCAGGAAGACTGAAGGAGGACCCAGGAAGACTGAAGGAGGACCCAGGAAGACTGAAGGAGGACCCAGGAAGACTGAAGGAGGACCCAGGAAGACTGAAGGAGGACCCAGGAAGACTGAAGGAGGACCCAGGAAGACTGAAGGAGGAACCAAGAAGACTGAAGAAGGAACCAGGAAGACTGAAGAAGGAACCAGGAAGACTGAAGAAGGAACCAGGAAGACTGAAGGAGGAACCAGGGAGACTGAAGGAGAACACAGGAAAACTGAAGGAGAACACGGGAAGACTGAAGGAGATCCACACAAATACAGAGACAAACAAGCGTGCAAGTTCGCAGACAGATTATGGCAAACACTGACAGCACAACATCCAATAGTGCCTTGAATTACCACCTGTATACAGAAGTAGGTGCACGACCTGGGAGGTTGGGCTTTGCCAAATCTTCGACCTAGAAGCCAAACACCATGTGTGGTAGCGAGCCGACTATTGGCTGAAAGGCCCGGCATCACGTGGAGGCTGACCGTGACTGCACGCATTTCCTTTTCCACAGGAGCTCTTCCCAGGTTTCCATCTCCTCAGACCCTCAATTTAGAGCCTCATTGGGTTCTCAAGGTCCTACAGCCCTGTCTGTCAAGTCTACAAAGCACTTCCATAAAAAAAAAAAATAACATAATAAAGGGAAAGTTCCACAGTCATTACAGTGGCGTAATGCTGGCACAGGCCACAATGTGGGACCAGCCAAGCCGGCAGTCAGGCTGCGGAGGCAGCAAGGGGAAGGTGGAAACTTGGGTGTAAATGTAATAATGTTTCCCTATTCTAAAACAAAATGCCATGGATAAAGTCCTTTTCTGATCCCACTAGATCTCATTCTACCCCTCGGCACCAAGTCCCAATGGAACCTCGCTCAGCAACATACAGGAACAATGGAGAAAAAAAATATATTGTCCCATATGTATTTAAAAAACGTTTCAAAATTTGGGTTGTTAATTGAACTACTACTATGAAGTTAAACTACCCTCCCACCCCCTATTTGAGGCAAGAAATCAGAAGATAAAAATCAACAAGAAACTTGTCTTCCCAAAAACTACAGTGTGGAATGTGATTAAAAAGAAGGAAAGCTCTATTGAGCTAAGCAGTTGCAAACAGATCAAGGAAGACCTCTAAAGTGGATGACCAATATAACCTCAATGATAAAAACAAATCAACTGTCAGACCAGGAACCATTTCCAGAAAGTAATATGTCAGACAGTACAATGATCAGAAGACTTGAACCAGCCCAACTACACAGCGCGGGCTGCAGGGACAGCGCGGGCTGCAGGGACAGCGCGGGCTGCAGGGACAGCGCGGGCTGCAGGGACAGCGCGGGCTGCAGGGACAGCGCGGGCTGCAGGGACAGCGCGGGCTTCACCATTTTCTGGTGGTGAAACAAATAAAAACTGTGGATCTATACATTAACATGATAGTAATTGTTTGATTTGAAATCTAAACAGTTTGAGTAAAAAAAACAAAATAAGAGAAAATGCTTTTCTGTCCAAATACTCACAGATGGCACAGTAAATCTTTTGCTTGTTTGCTTTGTCACCCATTCTCGGTCATACCATCTCAAGACATGGACACTTTTTTGACCGAGATTTTAACTACATTTTTAACTACTGAAATGTTACCAAGCCCAAGTTTTTAATAATGTTTTTCAAATGCCAAGCAACCAAATGGTGTCAGAGAGAACAGGCCTTGACGAATTTGAGCAGGGTTGTAGACAATCCCCTGCTCAGGCAATTCTGTACGTAGACAACACTATGCCCAGCTGGCAGTTTCTCCATCACCCGTTAGAGTTACCTAGCAACGTTAAAAAGCTGTGCCGATTGGTCAGTGAGTTCTGACAGTCCTCTTGAAATGCACAAGAATGCAGATAAGAAGAAAGATGCGTGTAGACAATTCCACATTACATCGAATTCTGCAGCACTAAAACCAAACTTGGTAAATCTACCATATGGGCATGTGTTTTTTCCTTTTGCACATGCATGTTCGTCTCATGAGAACAACACAGGTATTAATGTTCCTGCAGAAATGTGCATATTTTAGCACCAAGTTCCCATACTTGGTCCAACATCTCATAACAAGGGAAATGCAATCCTCATTGTCAACAGCTGATGCTACCTTGTACATTATCCATTAATATCACAGTCTCGGTCTTGTTTTGAGACAGCTTTGAGGCTCGAAGTGCCGTGACTGTGAATGAAAGCTGTGCTCTTCCTCCAGCCATCCCTATCCTTCACTCTCTACCTACCTCACTCAGTCTCCTTTATTCTATCCCTCTTTCCTTACTTCCCTCTCTCTGAACCTAAACACAATGCCCCTTCATGACAAAGCAAACATAGTTTCTTTCAAAATATATGCCAAATTACAAAAATGCACATGTCAGAGCAAAAAACAAGCTAAAAAAAACAAGAATATCTCCATAGAGCTTGGAGATTATATGGAGGTTAGAAAAATATTCCTAAAGGAAATTAAAGTTCCGAAGGACACAATGGCCTCCATCATTCTTAAATGAAAATAGTTTGGAGCCACCAAGACTCTTCCAAGAGCTGGCTGCCTATTCAAACTAAATAGCTCATCAGGCACGTGACCCATAACCCCATGGCCACTAACAAAACCTTGCGAGCTGGAAGCCACCCTGAGTAACAGGCACATGACATGCCAGTCGAACATTATTCTCTGGTCTGATTGGATCAAAATGAAATGTTTAGGCTTTGAGTGCCAAGTACTTCGCCTAACAAAAAACATTACCGCCCATCACCCGGCTAATACCATCCCCATGGTGAAACATGGTGGTGGAAACACCATGCTTTGGGGAGGCTTCTCAGCAGCAGGGACCGGGAGACTGGCTCGGACTGAGAGAAGGATTAACTGAGCAAATTACAGGTCCTTCAGGAAAGCCGAATTCAGTGTGCAGAGGACCTCAGATTGGGGCAAAGATCAAATCTTTCAGCACACAGCCAAGACAACGCTGATGCGGCCTCAGGAGAAGTCTGTGAATGTCCTCAAGTGTCTCAGCAAAATGCTGGAAATTAACCCGACTGAACATCAGTGGAGAGACCCGAAGACAACAGTTTTACAAGGCTCTTCATCGAATCAGATAGAGCTTAACAGGATCTACAAGAATGGGAGAACATTGCAAAATCCCGGTTTGTAAAGCTGGTAGAGGCACAACCAAGACTTGTAGATTTAATCGCTGCCAAATCCCCTTCAACATAGTATGAAATAAAGGATCTGTATACTTGCACATGAAATATTTCAGTTCTTTCATTTTCAATGCCATTCCATCTTTGGTTTTCACTTTCTAAAGGTGCTGTGTGTAGATGGATGACAAAGAAAATAAATGAATTATAAATTAAGTTTAAAACAACAAATTGTGGAAAAAGTGAAAAGGCCTGAATATTTTTTCCGAAAGACACAGTATATCATTAAAGGTTTATTTAAACACGTATCACCTTGACGCTGAGACAACATCAGCAACACGTGTGTGTGTGTGTCTGTGTGTGTGTGTCTGTGTGTGTAAGCGAGGCCCAGCAGTAGTAACCAGGTGGGGGGACTGAGAGCATGGAAAAGACAAGCAAAACGCTGTGGAAATTTAAATCCAGGGACGACCACAGCTACTTTATGGCACAGCGTGCGCACGCACGCACGCACGCACGCACGGGCAAACAAGCACAAACAGCTGTGCTCCGAGCTGGCACCTGTGAGTCCAGGGGAAAGACTCTTACGTAAGTTACGTTTAAAACTGTGTTTCCAGACCTGGAAATGAGGCATAGGGCCACAAATGTCCACGCGTGTGTGTTCTGTACGGGCAGAAATCCAGGGACGGAGGGACGGGACATTTTACTCACCGGCAATCTCCACAATGTCTCCCGGCACTAATTCCCGGGCCTTGATTCTCTGGACGGCTTTTCGATTCATGCGGTACACCTTGGCAATCTCTGGCTCATACTCTTTCAGGGCCTCGATGGCGTTCTCCGCATTCCTCTCCTGGACCATGGAGACGAGGCGTTCAAACACAGAGGACAAACGTTCAACGGTAATACTTTACGGCAGCTGCATTTAGTATTAAGAGAGCATTACGGCATACAGATAGCGCACAGAAAATAAATGGTGTGTATAAGTTGTTTACCAAGTGGTGTTACTGGCTGCCAATTTCTCACGGCAGCAGGTCACTGATCTTGCTGCAATGATTGCACCAAGTGTTTTTCACCTAACTGGTATTGCAGTTCATCAACTTTTTGGGTCTATACTAGAGGTCTTCACGGGTCCACCAGACCCGAAATTCCGAGATCCGACCCAGGCCCTGAGTGGGTCAGGGTCCAACATTTTTAGTTTATTCTCAGATCTGGGTTGGGTCTGACATAATTGCTACAGATCTCCGGTATCTGCAGAAATATTGTATTTACTGACTGGATTGGATCCATCCAGTATACAATAAATATAGATAAGCCATTTCGGATGTAGAGGCAGCTGCTGGTGTCTTAAGATAACAGAGAGAAACTGTTCTTAAGATAACAAATGCTGTAAGAAGGCGAAAGATAATCTTGAGATAATCTGAAGATAACAGCAAGTATATCTTAATCTTTCAGTCAATTGAAACTCGAATAGTATGCACGTGACCACCCACTGCTACTGGCTGCTGGAGAGAAAGGAGGAGGCTATACGTTGGTATAATCTAGTATAATATAGAGGGCAATGCTTTTTTCACAGACAAAAAAATAAAGCTAGAAGAGGAAAAGTGCACTGTTTGGTTTCATTATATCGTTACATACTTTCCCATTAGTTGGTTGGGTAAGCCAGGTCAACTGTTTGGTTCTGGTATAATGTGAAGTTTGCATTTTCTAAATTATGTGCCTTTTGTTTATTCTATAATTATTCATAACTGTAATAATTCATTTGATTTCTTATCTTTTATCAATAACCAAGTTAAAGTGACTGAAAAGGTGTGGCTATATTCCCATTGGCCCCATGTGGTGATGGGGCCCACTGACTGCCCTCAGACTAGTCTGATTCATATGAGATGAAGACCAATGTCTTAGAGTTTGACTGGCAATCTAACAATAAAATGCTTCTTCATTAAAATATTTGCCATATTTTACAATTATACATGAACATGTATAGCCTCTAGCTGTTGTGCTATATCATGTAGGCGACGAGGATAGGCTGAAGTGTTAGACTGGGAACATTTAAGGGCCTTTCAGCAAATAAGCAGAGTACTTTATATCTGGTATACCACCTGAACCAGTGCGGTGTGGGTTCGGCCTGTATACCACCTGAACCAGTGCGGTGTGGGTTCGGCCTGTATACCACCTGAACCAGTGCGGTGTGGGTTCGGCCTGTATACCACCTGAACCAGTGCGGTGTGGGTTCGGCCTGTATACCACCTGAACCAGTGCGGTGTGGTCAGTTTGGATATTGTATTCTGTCATTTCATATGAAGACCTCACGTGTGAAATATTATCCAACTGGAGCTTTGTTTGCATGCCTTGGTGTCCCTGTGCCAAGTGCTAATTTTAGATTTTTATAGTGAAAAATGTGTTTGTTTTAATTGATGGAAAAGGCATGAATGTTAATTGTATGTATTTTGGATTTTACTGTCTTGCTTTTGGATTATCGTTTCTAGATGACCCTTGTACATGAGACCAAGGCCTCCTTGGTTTAATAAAAGTTATAAAATTCTCTGCTGCTTTCGTTCCTTCATGAGTCACGATGCTGAAACGGGGGCCTTCTCTTGATTGTTTGGTAAAACCACATTTATCATGTCTGCACACATTTTTTACCCACCCCTCAAGGCTAACGTGCTCTATTCATGGACCTATTCTCGTGTGAGGATTAGTTCATTGTCTTCAACGAACAATGCCTGCAGTTTCCACAGACTTATATCAACAAGGACAGCTCTGTCATCACTCCGTGACTGAAGGGCAAACAAAAATGATTACTCCCGTTATAAATGACTGACACTTTAAGGCTGCCATGTACACTTAATTGTCTTTGAACGCCTTTTGAAAAGATGTACATACAGTGGCGATGGAAAGTCACCATCCTTTCTAAATGTGCACCTTTTGTTGCCTTACAGCCTGAAATGAAAACACAGCAAATCAGATTTGTTCCAGCTGGTCGAAGGCTGGAGGTTCTATACCCAATGTACATTAGGCCAGTTCAAAGACATAAATCTGCATATTTAAAAACTTGCTAAGAGCTTGGCCATGGTCTTTTTGTTCATAGGGTCTTGGTCTTTTTGTTCATATGGTCTTGGTCTTTTTGGTCATATGGTCTTGGTCTTTTTGTTCATATGGTCTTGGTCTTGGTCTTTTTGTTCATATGGTCTTGGTCTTGGTCTTGGTCATTTTGTTCATATGGTCTTGGTCATTTTGTTCATATGGTCTTGGTCATTTTGTTCATATGGTCTTGGTCTTTTTGTTCATATGGTCTTGGTCTTTTTGTTCATATGGTCTTGGTCTTTTTGTTCATATGGTCTTGGTCTTTTTGTTCATATGGTCTTGGTCTTTTTGTTCATATGGTCTTGGTCTTTTTGTTCATATGGTCTTGGTCTTTTTGTTCATATGGCTTAACTGTTCTACACACCCTAATAAAGCCCTGCTGTCACATCCCACGACTGAAAACCAACCAGAGGTTATGGATCCTGATTATGATCGACGACAGGCTATACAATCTCCTTTTTCTCAGCATCATCTCTTAGTCCCCCAGTGGCCCCAGACAAACACCAGCTGGACACAAAAGGCACTTGACACACACCGATGAGCAAGAGATTACAACAAACACACCTGACCCGCAGAAAAACAATCACACGGGTGACATGTGCTCGGATCACCACGCCCACCGCGTGGCAGGAAGAGAGGTCATCTCACCTGCCAGACGCCAATCACAGCGTTAGCGATGAGGATGAGCAGAATGACGAAGGGCTCCACAAACGCTGTGACGGTCTCCTCGCCTTCCTCGAATAGGGCCAGCACCTGGAGGATGGAGGGAGGGACACAGGAAAGGAAAGACAGATATTAAACTTGTGAATAAAGGTTCATATATCACTAAAACGGGGAGAAAAATTGGTTGAAAAAAAGATAACAATAAAAATATATATCACACACTAATGAATGCCCATATAAGAAATGTGTACACTTGGCGATCACAAAATATACTATTCTCACTGAGGCTTTGGTCATCTGCAGAAGACTCTCGTTTCTAGTCCGGTCAGAGATCTAAAACAGGCACACCGTTGCCATGGGAGATTGCTCGTGACAGGGCTTAGGGTCTAATGGTTGATTCATCAAACAAACTACAGTATATACAGTAGTATTACAAATTACGTTACGGTACTACACGCTGGCAGTATATGGGGGAAAAAAGGTGCTCTGTGGAAACAGCCCAAAATATCAACAGGGAAATGAATAAAGCAGAACGCCTGTACAGTTTTCCTTCAGAGGAGCAGCAGCCATAAGTCCACCTTACTGAGAGACAGGCAGACTGAGAGGGAGGGATATTGAGGGATACAGAATGAGATATGGAGAGAAACTCTAAATTTGAATTTAATTGAGACCGTAAAAGAAAGAAACAGGGAGAGAAAGAAACAAGGAGAGAGAGGGGAAGAGTGGGAAACCGAGAGAATCAGAAACAGGGAGGGAGACAGAGAAACAGGGAGACCGACAGAGAAACAGGGAGACCGACAGACAGACAGAGTGGGGGAGAGACAGACAGACAGACAGACAGAGTGGGGGAGAGACAGACAGACAGACAGACAGAGTGGGGGAGAGACAGACAGACAGACAGAGTGGGGGAGAGACAGACAGACAGACAGACAGATTGGGGGAGAGACAGACAGACAGACAGACAGATTGGGGGAGAGACAGACAGAGTGGGGGTGAGACAGACAGTGTGAAGAGAGGTAGAGGGAGACACGACGTGACGCATCATTGGTCAGAGCTTAACAAGAGCCTGGTAAGTGTTTTCTTCTCCACAGTGAGGAATCGAGCAGCGAGGAGCCCGACACTGCATGGCAGATCAGTGGCTCAAGTCCCGGTCGATAACTCATCATTCACAGTCGTTTGGGTCCCGCAAATCTCCCCTTCGCTCCGCTGTCGTCTGTGTGGGGACTATTGATGGAGGGTAACTCTTTCTGATCTGTCCTTTCATTCAGTCTAGCTAGCCAGTTGACACTCACTCACTCACTCAGCTGTGGTAATTCTGACACTAAGCAGGTCTTTTTTCGTCTCAGCGGACATGACTTGGCAGAGGTTTAGAAAAGGTTTAAGGACGTAGTGCAGGATCCTATTTCAACTTTTCCCTGGTTCTTTTTCATAAACCTAAACATGGTCTGCAATGAGCCACAGGAAAATCCCATTTAAACATACACATGCATTTCCTTGTGTGTTACAGTAAAAAGCATATTCCATTACACTCCAGAATGCTTTACTTAGATACTGACTGACGGGTCATTCAGGTTTAAATTAGAAAAATGATAATATAATAATAATTAGACTGCCATGTTTATTTTAAGTTTACCAGGACGTGTATGAGAACAAGAGAAACACGAGAAGCTAATTCAACCCAATTCAATGGACACTTGACTTATTCACTACCTTCCTGCACAGCCCAAAACCTTTAGCCACACCCCCTCCCACATAAATGCCATGGAGAAAAACCGAGAGCCAACCTTTACTCCCAACCAAATGGAGGAAGTGTGTTGATTGTTGTGCAGGAGGGGACCGATGTTGACACAATGGTTCAGTATGACGTAGCGTGGCCGCGTTTAACAGCCCCAACCTCATATGTTCAGATTACCTTAAAATACTCGGAGCATTTCTTTTCTCCACCTATTCGTCATGCTCCACCTTGAGAAATAAACCCAAAATCCCGGTGATGCCAGCACCATGACCTACCAGCTATGCATCATGGGACTGCACACATTAACGACAGTGGTGAGATTGGTATACAAGTCATGTTTTTACATTGGGGTAAAAACATGACTTAATACAAGATTGAAATGTTTGCATATCGTCGCTTGACCTGACAAATGACAGTGTGTATTATGACCATTCCAGTGGAACAGTCACAGAATGCATTCTCCATCGACTTCTGCTGCTTCTCACCAAACAAGGCTGTTATGATCCCTTCACATTGAAGACAGCGTTACAACCAAACCAGCAACACTCTGTCCCTCCTCTGTCGCCTGGTTACAAGGCTCTCCATTCACATTGGCTCAGGAAAGGTTAAGGCAGTGTCCATATTTTGCATACATTCAAATCTTCAGGAACAGAAAGAACTCCATGGTGAGGTTGTGTCCCGTTAGGTTAAGTTGTCCTCATCGTCACATGCTCCTGTAATCCACTTCCACGCTCTCCATGGAAACCATCAGTGAGGGTCAAAGTTCTTCTATTAGATGCACCGAATATCAACAGCGTCTTTCTCTGAACAGTGAAAATCTTGTGACACGGCACACAACATCTACGCAATATTCATAAAGAAAAACAAAGCAAGAATAGTAGCAAAAATATAAATATTTAAAACTAGCAGCAGTTCTTGAGAATGTAGAAATGGGAATATGGGGGGAAATATAGGGAGATGTATTGACATCAGCCTAGTCCCAGTGTCCTGTAATAGGGAGATGTAATGACACCAGTCTAACCCAGTGTCCTGTAATAGGGAGATGTAATGACACCTGCCTAACCCAGTGTCCTGTAATAGGGAGATGTAATTACACCAGCCTAACCCAGTGTCCTGTAATAGGGAGATGTATTGAGACTGGCCTAGTCCCAGTGTCCTGTAATAGGGAGATGCAATGACACCAGCCTAACCCAGTGTCCTGTAATAGGGAGATGCAATGACACCAGCCTAACCCAGTGTCCTGTAATAGGGAGATG
>JACXGJ010014059.1:0-15489 GCA_016801105.1 Esox niger | reverse complement strand
ATTCAATCAGCTCACCGATTTTGTGACCTCAGGAGGTCTCTTAGACAAATTTCAGTCAGGCTTCCGACCACACCACAGTACTGAAACAGCCCTGATTAAAGTCTTAAATGATATACGGCTGAATACTGACTCAGATAAAATAACTGTTCTAGTTCTTCTAGATCTCAGTGCAGCCTTTGACACTGTAGATCATAGAACAGTTATAGATAGGCTGGAAAATTGGGTAGGACTTTCTGGGACAGTCCTTGAGTGGTTCAGATCTTATCTAGATGGCCGGAGTTTCTTTGTCACCATTGGTAATCATGAATCTGACAGGGTGGCTATGACATGCGGAGTTCCACAGGGATCAGTTCTGGGACCACTTCTTTTCAATCTCTATATCAGGGGTGTCAAACCGGTTCCACGGAGGGCCGAGTGTCTGCAGGTTTAAGTTTTTTCCTATAAATTGGTTCCCAGTTCAGACCTAAACAACCGGGTGAGGGTAGAAACTAACCAATGAGAGACCTAATTAATCAATCAAGTACAAGGTGAGAGCAAAAACCTGCAGACACTCGGCCCTCCATGGAACCGGTTTGACACCCCTGCTCTATATGCTACCTCTGGGTCAAATTCTACAGAACAACAACATTAACTACCACAGCTATGCCGATGATACTCAAATATATATGTCTCTCGAACCGTATGACAACAGCTCAATAGACTCTCTGTGTCAATGTATAGAGCACATAAATACCTGGATGAACCAACATTTTCTACAATTAAACCAAGATAAAACTGAGATTATTGTGTTTGGCAACAAAAATAAAAGAACAATTATTAGGAAAGATTTGGATGCTCGGGCCCTTAAAACCAAGGATCAAGACCGTAATCTTGGTGTTCTGATAGACTCGGACCTCACATTTAACAGTCATATCAAATTGGTCACCAAAACAGCATTCTACCATCTGAAAAATATATCCAGAATCAAAAGCCTGGTGTCCCAAAAAGACCAAGAGAAGCTCATCCATGCTTTTATCTCTAGTAGGGTACTGTAATGGCCTCTTAACTGGACTCCCTAAAATGACTATAAAACAGCTGCAGCTCATTCAGAATGCAGTTGCTAGAATGTTAACCAGGACCAAGAGGACAAAGCACATCACTCCGGTTCTTAAATCTTTGCATTGGCTTCCGGTCAGTTACAGAATAGACTTTAAAGTGGTGCTTTTAGTTTATATATCTCTGAATGGTTTAGGACCCAAATACATTTCTGATATGTTTGAAGAATATAAACCGAGCAGGGCTCTAAGATCCATTAACGCAGGTCAGCTAGTAGAGCCCAGAGTCCAAACTAAACATGGAGAAGCTGCGTTTAGCAGTTATGCTGTACACAACTGGAATAAACTACCAGAAGATCTTAGACGATCACCAAATGTGTCCATTTTTAAATCCAGGCTAAAAACACTACTCTTTGCACATGCCTATGACTGAGCTCTCAAACTCAACCCCACTGTGAGCCTGTTTTTATAACAGCACTGTTTAGTATTACAGTTTTTCTAGCTTCCTTTGTTTTATATTCTATTTGTATTTTATTCTATTTGTTATAGTTCTTCTAGCTTTCTGTTTTATATTTTATTTCAATTCTATTATCCTATGTTTTATTATTTATGCTGTTTTTATATTTCTCTTCTTAATTTATTGTGTTATTAAATGCACATCCTGCTATATTTTACCAATTGTAATGCAAGTTCTGGTGCTATCAGAGGAATAACCTCTGTGTAAACTGTTTCTGATTTTATTGCAATATTTCTATTTTCTCTGTAAAGCACATTGAATTGCTTCTATCTATGAATTGTGCTATATAAATAAACTTGCTTGCTTAAAGGAACTTTAAAGATCGCCCTGGTCGGGGGCTCTAAACAACACATGTTGCCGCTCACTAGTGCCTCAACTTGTTGAGTTTAAAGTTCACGTCCACCTCAATGACGTTATTGCCAAAGAACGAAAGCTGTCCGTGGTGGCTACAGGGAATAGTTTGCTATTGCCAGTTTAAATTCACCAAATTCTGCGGGCTCTTTTTTCAGTATACGGCTAGCATGACAGATCACTGAATGTAGTTTAAAGTGATTTGGAGTAGTTTTCCAATTGCAATGCAATTTTTTTATAGTGGGACGCATCGTTTCCATTAATGAATTTGGACAATGTTAATGATGCTAATTACAGAGCTGAATAATGGATTGTTTTAAAAAATGACTCAATGTGCCTTCAGGAACAACTCAGGGTGAGTGGACTTCTACCCAAATGTGAATTTTTGAGCTATTCCTTTAATGTTACTATAAGGGTATATTGGATGAAATATTTTTTAGATTTTTTTCATGATGAAGAGAAACTGAAACGTAAGCTCTCAAATGTCTGATAGACACACTGCTATCAGAGGAAATTATGTGGCCTACAACCATCTTATATGATATCAGGACAAAGGAAACACTGCAATGTGAAAGACAGACAAGAGGAACAGACAGATAAAAAAGACAAATGAGACAGATAGACAAACAAGAGAGATGGACAAAAGGAGAGATATAAAAGATTTACAGACAGGAAACAAAGGAGCTAGACAGATGAGAGAGACAAGAGAGGCAAACAGATCAGATCCTACCTTATTAGGTCTAATGGCTGGTATTTAAACATGACTCCATAATTGGCCCACTCCTCATATAGGAGCTGAAATATACAAATAAGTGCAAGCAATACAGTAGTTAGGAAAACTCACAAGAATGAGAAGAACCCTAGAAGAAATCTAGGATAAGCCTGGCACTGTGCCACAAAGTGTTGCCCCCCAGTGTTGTTAATCCATAGGAGTCACTGCACATAACCTTATGTATCATTTTTCTGCTGAATAATTATTTTAACTCGATGGCTGCTGCCGACATGGTACATGCTGGATAACTAATTAATAATTAATTAATAATAGCTAGCTAGCTATTTATGCTGTAATGCAAGCTAGCTATATGTGTTTTCAATGCTCTATAATATGTGCTGTAATGCAAGCTAGTTATATGTGCTATAATGCTCCATAATATGTGCTATAATGCTCTATAATATGTGCTATAATGCTCTATAATATGTGCTGTAATGCAAGCTAGCTATATGTGTTTTCAATGCTCCATAATATGCGCTGTAATGCTCTATAATATGCGCCGTAACTCGAGCTAGCTATATGTGCTAAAATGCTCCATAATATGTGCTATAATGCTCTATAATATGTGCTGTAATGCAAGCTAGCTATATGTGTTTTCAATGCTCCATAATATGCGCTGTAATGCTCTATAATATGCGCCGTAATTCGAGCTAGCTATATGTGCTAAAATGCTCCATAATATGTGCTATAATGCTCTATAATATGTGCTGTAATGCTCTATAATATGTGCTGTAATGCAAGCTAGTTATATGTGCTATAATGCTCCATAATATGTGCTGTAATGCTTCATAATATTTGCTGTAATTCCAGCTATCTAGATTTGCTGTAATGCGAGCTATCTACATGTGCTGAAATCCTTGCTATTAAGTCACATAACAAATAAAGAAAACCAGGATTAAAAAAATGTAAGACTTTGTAAATAAATAGAGAAAGGCTGCTATGTGGAAATGTTTAGATGTATTTTATACTGTGGTAATTTGAAATGCTACTTTGAAGAATTACAGTAAGAGAACTGGCAATGTTTCTGCAGTGCATACTTGATTAAAGATGCAAAGGTTACCTTGCAAAAGCAGTAAATACCAGTCAGAAAAGCATGATATTGTTTCTTTTCCACAACAATAAATCATGGATCACAGCCATTTGTATCGCTTTCTGAGAGATGCCCAGTCATTGAACACAATACCAGGGGTTCCGTGAACCTGGCAGACCCATATGGAGGATTTGATATTTAGCAAACAGAAACGTGGACTTGAAGTGGGAATTTTCCTCAGATCCTATGTGACCTTATGTGCAACTACTGAAGACTCATCTATGACACATGGCAAATTTGAAACATTACTATACAATTATTATTGCGCTACCCAGGTCACCCTCTTTAACAATGTACACTCCCTTAATAATATTAAAGATCAAGGTTAAAGTAGATGCTGCTTTAGTATTACATAATGTCCTGAACATTGCTAACCAATCACATGAGCTCACTTGTCTGTCGTTCCTCTGACCCCGCCCTCCTTTCCTAGTGAACGAACCCTGTGGAAGAAACACAGTATTATCTTGATCACCTGTTCTAAACTTCTAGTGGAACATATTGTCTGGTGCAAAACACAGTGATGCCTCAAACCCCAGATCTTAACTTCTGTAGTGGAACATAGTGTCTGGAGCAAAACACAGTGATGCTTCAAACCCCAGATCTTAACTTCTATAGTGGAACATAGTGTCTGGAGCAAAACACAGTGATGCCTCAAACCCCAGATCTTAACATCTATAGTGGACCATAGTGTCTGGAGCAAAACACAGTGATGCATCAAACCCCAGATCTTAACTTCTATAGTGGAACATAGTGTCTGGAGCAAAACACAGTGATGCCTCAAATCACAGATCTTAACTTCTATAGTGGAACATAGTGTCTGGAGCAAAACACAGCGATGCCTCAAACCCCAGATCTTAACTTCTATAGTGGAACATAGTGTCTGGAGCAAAACACAGCGATGCCTCAAACCCCAGATCTTAACCTCTTACCTTTCAGTCTGTTGCCAAAGCAATAGAAATATACTTACATCATGCAAAGGGAAAGCAGCGTTATAGACGCCAGTAGATAATAATGATGAGATGCCTGATGAGCAAGAGACAAAGGAGGGAAGAAAGGGAGGTGTGGGAGTGAGAAAGAGGAGTAGTGGAGAGGCAGAGAGTGAGGAGGGAGAGAAAGGGGGAGGAGGATGGACGATGAATTGAGGCAGAGAGAGACGGGGAGAAAGGAGGGATGGAGAGGAAAGGTGAGATTAAACAAATCACTGGTTCAAAGGTCACACATACTGCTAACCCTAACCCAAATCACTGGTTCAAAGGTCACACAAACTGCTAACCCTAACCCAAATCACTGGTTCAAAGGTCACACAAACTGCTAACCCTAACCCAAATCACTGGTTCAAAGGTCACACATACTGCTAACCCTAACCCAAATCGCTGGTGCAAAGATCACAAAAACTGCTAAAAGATTTATAAGTAGCGAGGTGGGGCCTCCATAGATTGGACCTGTTTGTCCAGCACATCCCACAGACGCTCAATTGGATTGAGATCTGGGGAATTTAGAGGCCAAATCAAAACCTTGAACTCATGGTTGTGTTCCTCAAACCATTCCTGAACCATTTTTGCTTTGTGGCAGGGCTCATTATCCTGCTGAAAGAGGCCAATGTCATCAGGGAATACCGTTGCCATGAAATGGTGCACATGATCTGCAGCACCGCTCAGGTAGGTGATACGTGTCAAAGTAACATCTACATGAAGGGCAGGACCCAGGGTTTCCTAGCAGAACATTGCCCAAAGCATCACACTGCCTCCGCTGCTTATCTTCTTCCCATAGTGCATCCTGGTGCCATGTGTTCTCCAGGAAAGCCTTTTACACATGTAAAAGGCAACATGATTCAACAGACCAGGCCACCTTCTTCCATTGCTCTGTGGTCCAGTTCTGATGCTCACGTGCCCATTGTAGGCGCTTTCAGCAGTGAACAGGGGTCAGCATGGGCACCCTGACTGGCATCAACTTCGAGGACAGAATGTTCACTTGCTAGATAATAAATCCCACCCACTGATAGGTGCCATGATAACGAGATTAACAGTGTTATACTCTTCATCTGTCAGTGGTCATAATGTTATAGCTGATGGAAACAGGCATTATTCCAGGATAACCTTGTACTTTATTTGATTCATGCGTCCTTCACAAAGACAAATCTGCCCGATTCCAGCCTTGCTGAAGCATCCCCAGATCATCACAATCCTCCACCAAATATCAAAGTGGATGCAAGACACTGTGGTTTATAGGCCTCTCCTGGTTTCTGTCTAACCATTAGACAACCAGGTGTTGGGAAAAGCTGAACATTTGACTTGTCAGAGATTACTTTGCTCTACGGTTCCTCTATAGTCCAATACATATGGTCTTTTGCAAACTTCAGGCTGGGTGTTTTTGGTTTCACAAAAACACCCGGCCTTAAACCCCAGGGAGCAAACAACAGTAGTGTTGAACTTCAGATGTTGTAGATGTTTGTCTCCATCATTTGTCTACGCCCTGGGCATTTTTATAGCTGCTCTAATATGACCTACATTTTTACAAAGTAAAAAAATGTGCCTTCATTGAACTTTTATACCAGAACAGTCACTAATGAAACTACATCAGCTAGATAATAATCCCTGTTCTGTACAATGATCTAAAAGATCTTAATTATCTTAATTAACTCAATCATCTTAATGGTCTTAATGATCTTAATCTGTCATATATATAATTATCTTGGCTGTCTTTTTACAGTTCAGAAAGTATTCAGACCCCTTTACATTTTCCACATTTTGTTATATTGTAGCCTTGTTCTATGAAACATTCAATATTAACTTTTTATCATCAATGTACATACAATACCCCAATCATCAAGTAACAAAAGGCTCATAGATTTGTATGCACATTTCTTAAAAAATAAAATACAGAAATATCTGATCTACTTACTTAGTAGATTTACATATTCAGACCCTTTACTATGATAAATGAAATTGACCTCAGGGGCATTCTGTTTCCATAGATCATTGTTGATCTCTACAATTTGATTGGAGTTCACCAAGGGTACATTCAATTGATTGGACATGATTTGGAAAGGCACAAGTCACAAACCTCTCAATAAGGTCGCACTCTTGACTGTGCATGTTGACAGAAATTGTCCATACAGCTCGATGGCCACTCTGACAGCAACAGAGATCCTGTGTGGCGATGGGTACAACTTCCAAAAGGACAACTATCTCTGCAGTACCTCACTAATTAGGCCTAGATGGTTGAGTGACCTGACAGAAGCCATTCCTCAGTGAATGGCCCATGACATACCCACTTGGAGTTTACCAAGAGGAATTTACAAGTTCCAAACCATGAGAAACAAGATTATATAGCCTGATGAAACCTAGATTGAATTAATTGGCCTTAATATCAAGCAACATGTTTGGAGGAAACCAGGCACCACTCATCACCTGACCTGGACCCTCCCAAACCTGGTGAAGCATGGTGGTGGCTACATATTACTCTCACGATGTTTTCAGGGGCAGGCACTGGTATACTAGTTAGGATCAATATAAACATGTACAAAGCAAAGTATAGACAGATCCTTGACGACCTGCCCTAGTGCACCCAGAACCTCATAAAGGGGCAGAGATCCACATTCCAACAGGACAAGGCCCTAAACACACATCCAAGACAAAGCAGGGGGGACTTTGGGACAAGTCTGTGAATATCCTTTAGCGGCCCATTTAGAAACCAATTTAACATCTCTAAGAGACATGAACATGGCTGTGCACAAACATTTCCCATCTAACCTGACAGAGCTTGAGAAAATCTTCAGAAAAAAATGAAAGTCCCCATCTTCAGGTTTGCCAAGCTTGTAATGTTAACACAAGAGGACTCATAAGCCAAAGGTGCTTAAACAAAGTACAGAGTGAAGGGCTCTGAAAATGTATTTAAATGTAATATTCTGGGGGGTTCAATATAATTTCCCAAAGACTCTAAACAGTGTTTGACTAGTCATTATGGAGTGTGTGACGGTGAGGTGACGGATTGGTCCGCCATCTCCCGCATTCTCCGGTTTACCAACAGCCATGAACTCATCCCGGTCCCATTCATTTGTCTTGTCTTGTCATTCATTGTTCACACCAGGTCCCAATCAATCCATTAGTATGTGTTTAAATGTTCCTCCTCTGCTCCCCTCCGTTGTGAGTCATTGTTTCGTGTCATCCTGTGTGTGTGTGGTGAGTGGTTTTTCATATATTGAGTTTCATTTAGCAGTTTGCCTCTATACTTGTTTTTTCTGTTCTGTTTGTTTTGTGTTTCATTAAAGAGTATATCAAACTGCACACCTATGCCTGCGCCTGGTCCGTCCTCAATCATTACAAGGAATTATGAGTGTTATGTGTGTAGATTAATGAGAAAGAAAAACGATTGAATACATTTAATAATAAGGCTGTATGAAATGTAACACATTTTGGAAAAAGTGAAGGTGTCTGAATACTTTGAGAAATGCTCTGTAGATTCAGTTAATTGATAACATATAATCACAGAAAGACATATGATAAATAAAGCTACATTCTGTTGTGTTATGATTATACACAGCTCCGAAAAGATTGAGGCAACTACTCCGTGTCTCTTAATTGTAACCCTTCTGTTCCTTTCTCAAAATCTTCCTGACTGACTACCCCTGGTTTAATTGCATAGTGGTTAGCGAAGCGGACCTGCAAGCTATTGGTCCGGTGTTCAGATCTCCTCACAGATAAAGCGAAGTGTGAATTATTCCGTATAGACTAAAACTTGTCTAAAACCAGTATCAACATTATAGTAAGTCTGAAATAAAATAGTTTATAGTTATTTTGCGAATGTTTCTGGTGGATTTACGCATACATGCGTTTTGGGTCAGGATAGACAAACACATTTGCTGGCTACAACATACAGTAGTTACATTATAGTAAGCCTTAAACTGTATACGGTTATATTGTAACTTTTTCTGGAATGAAAAAGTTAATCTTCAGTCTCACTAGAAATTGCTCAAGTCTTATGTATATTCCTGGGAAGTTAGTAGATACTAGTAAGCCTATTACGTGCTAATAAGCTGTTAAAACTATAAGTGGCAAAAGCCATGCAGTTCACAGATGCTGTGATGGACATCCTGTATGGCTTGTGCTTTGTGGTGTCCTGTACGTGGTGTCCTGTATTGCTTGTGCTTTGTGGTGTTCTGTACGTGGTGTCCTGTACGTGGTGTCCTGTACGGCTTGTGCTTTGTGGTGTCCTGTACGTGGTGTCCTGTATGGCTTGTGCTTTGTGGTGTCCTGTACGAGGTGTCCTGTACGAGGTGTCCTGTATGGCTTGTGCTTTGTGGTGTCCTGTACGAGGTGTCCTGTACGAGGTGTCCTGTACGAGGTGTCCTGTACGGCTTGTGCCTTGTGGTGTCCTGTACGAGGTGTCCTGTACGGCTTGTGCCTTGTGGTGTCCTGTACGAGGTGTCCTGTACGGCTTGTGCCTTGTGGTGTCCTGTACGTGGTGTCCTGTACGTGGTGTCCTGTACGTGGTGTCCTGTACGTGGTGTCCTGTATTGCTTGTGCTTTGTGGTGTCCTGTACGTGGTGTCCTGTATGGCTTTTGCTTTGTGGTGTCCTGTACGAGGTGTTCTGTATGGCTTGTGCTTTGTGGTGTCCTGTACGAGGTGTCCTGTACGAGGTGTCCTGTATGGCTTGTGCCTTGTGGTGTCCTGTACGAGGTGTCCTGTACGAGGTGTCCTGTACGAGGTGTCCTGTACGGCTTGTGCCTTGTGGTGTCCTGTACGAGGTGTCCTGTACGAGGTGTCCTGTATGGCTTGTGCCTTGTGGTGTCCTGTACGAGGTGTCCTGTACGAGGTGTCCTGTACGGCTTGTGCCTTGTGGTGTCCTGTACGTGGTGTCCTGTACGTGGTGTCCTGTACGGCTTGTGCCTTGTGGTGTCCTGTGCGGCTTGTGTCTTGCTGGCTGTAACATTTCTATTTTCCGTGCCTGTTGGTTCTGGTTCTATGTTTGTTGATTGGTTTCTCCTGTTTCTAATCACTTCTGACTGTGCCTTGTTTTATTCTCCATTAGGTCCCTATTTAAGTTCCTCCATTCCTAGTGTTTCTTGTCATTGTTTCATGTAACGCCTTTGCTTCATGTCAAATCTTTGGAATTATTTGTTTAAAAATCCCTGCGTCTGCTTCCATTCAACAATGTTGCACTGACATCTTTTTTGAGGGATATTTGCCCACTTCTGCTTACAGAACTCACCTAATTGAGTGAGGTTTGAGGACTGGCATGTACTTCTCACTTCAAGTCCTGCCACAGCATCTTATTTGGATTAAGGTCAGGACTTTGACTTGGCCAATCCAAAACACATTTCCTTTCTCTTGATCCATACTTTTTTAAGCCCAGCTGTAGCTCTGTGACTGGTGCTCTGATGTTCTTTTCAATAATCTCTTTCTCAGAGTGCGTAATTTCCTTCATGATATGCAGTCAACAAGGCAACAAAGGAGAAATGGCAGCTGCAAATCTTGACATTCCAACCACCACTGTTGGAATAAGATAATTTTTGTGTTTGGGAGGGTTGGGATTTTGCCCAAAATTTGTTTTCTAATACACAATTGTTTTCCTATTAACCAATGTGGAATATGGAATTGGTCAAAATTTGCTTTGTGAATCAAAGACTGGTTCTGTCTCAATGAAGATTTCATGGTGAACTTTAAAAAAAACTAATATTGCAAAAGGGGTTGACATTCTTTCAAGCAGCTCTGTCTGTCATCATTATGACATGTTATCAAATTGTAGTGAACAGTTACTTTCTCTAAGTGTCAAGTGAAAAACCACATCAGCTATAAGATCAGGAATTCAACCTCACTCCATGCTAATGCTAGTTGTATTTAAATGAAAACAGAAACATGCGATTACCCCAAATAGGTCACTCATCATTTTGAAACCTGCTATATCTAGCTTTTAAACTGAGAACACATCGCCAAGCAGTTTTCACAGTCTGACTGTTGGAAAACAGGAACTTCAGTTTTTCCTCCCTCAATAATAACCAGTCACCCAGTCCTTGACACTGAGAAGCATCCCCATAGCATGATGCTCCAACCACCATGCTTCATTGTAGGCATGGAATTAGCCAGCTGTAAAAAAAAATACCTTGTCTTCACCAGATATATCTTGGAGATCTGCAGAGTTCCTTGGAGCTTATACACTCACCTAAAGGATTATTAGGAACACCATACTAATATTGTGTTTGACCCCATTTTGCCTTCAGAACTGCCTTAATTCTACATGGCATTGATTCAACAAGGTGCTGAAAGCATTCTTTAAAAATGTTGGCCCATATTGATAGGATAGCATCTTGCAGTTGATGGAGATTTGTGGGATGCACATCCAGGGTACGAAGCTCCCGTTCCACCACATCCCAAAGATGCTCTATTGGGTTGCGATCTGGTGACTGTGGGGGCCATTTTAGTACAGTGAACTCATTGTCATGCTGAAGAAACCAATCAGAAATTATTCGAGCATTGTGACATGGTGCATCATCCTGCTGGAAGTAGCCATCAGAGGATGGGTACATGGTGGCCATAAAGGGATGGACATGGTCAGAAACAATGCTCAGGTAGGCCGTGGCATTTAAACGATGCCCAATTGGCACTAAGGGGCCTAAAGTGTGCCAAGAAAACATCCCCCACACCATTACACCACCACCACCAGCCTGCACAGTGGTAACAAGGCATGATGGATCCCTGTTCTCATTCTGTTTACGCCAAATTCTGACTCTACCATCTGAATGTCTCAACAGAAATTGAGTCATCAGACCAGGCAACATTTTTCCAGTCTTCAACTGTCCAATTTTGGTGAGCTCTTGCAAATTGTAGCCTCTTTTTCCTATTTGTAGTGGAGATGAGTGGTACCCGGTGGGGTCTTCTGCTGTTGTAGCCCATCCGCCTCAAGGTTTTGCGTGTTGTGGCTTCACAAATGCTTTGCTGCATACCTTGGTTGTAACGAGTGGTTATTTCAGTCAAAGTTGCTCTTCTATTAGCTTGAATCAGTCGGCTCGTTCTCTTCTGACCTCTAGCATCGACAGGGCATTTTCACCCACAGGAATGCCGCATACTGGATGTTTTTCCCTTTTCACACCATTCTTTGTAAACCCTAGAAATGGTTGTGCGTGAAAATCCCAGTAACTGAGCAAATTGTGAAATACTCAGACCGGCCCGTCTGGCACCAACAACCATGTCACACTCAAAATTGCTTAAATCACCTTTCTTTCCCATTCTGACATTCTGTTTGGAGTTCAGGAGATTGTCTTGATCAGGACCACACCCCTAAATGCATTGAAGCAACTGCCATGTGATTGGTTGATTAGATAATTGCATTAATGAGAAATTGAACAGGTGTTCCTAATAATCCTTTTGGTGAGTGTATAGACAGGTGTTTGTTTTTATAAATCATGTCCAGCCATCTCAAGGATACTTATGTACATAAGATATTTCAGTTTTTCATTAAATAGGCAACAAATTCTAATAAAATGTTTCAGCTTTGTTATTATGGGTAGTAGACTGAACAAAATGTTTATTAAATATAAATTAGATCTACAACACAACAACGTAGAACAAGTGAAGGTTGGAATACTTTCCGAAGGCACTGAACATTTTCTGCTTACCTGTGGCTTGGCAAGTCTGTGTACAGGCTGTCCGCATCAATATCTCTTTAACCTAAAATATAGGAGAACAAACAGAGCTGTTATAGCAGACAGGAGACAAAACAAAGCTGATGAAGACAATTGGACAACTTTACTAAAGCATCAACAGTGCTGTGTTGATGTGTGTTGAGCAATGGTTTAGGGTGCAACTCACTATTCGGCTGCGTACGGAGTAGTCAAACAGTGTGTCCTGAGACTTGATTTCAAAACTGCAGAAAAGGACATACAGGGTTTTGTCAATTTCTGTCTGGAAGCACCGATATGTGCAGAACCAAATTTCCCCACCAAAACATTAAAAATACATTCATGGGCATAGTGTGAAAATTAGGGCTAATGTTAGGTATAGGCATTATTGGTTATGTTTAGGGTAAAGTGTTTGCGGACTAGGCTAAGCTTATTGGTTAGGGTTAGGTGTATATGGACTAGGCTAAGCTTATTGGTTAGGGTTAGGTGTATATGGACTAGGCTAAGCTTATTGGTTAGGGTTAGGTGTATATGGACTAGGCTAAGCTTATTGGTTAGGGTTAGGTGTATATGGACTAGGCTAAGCTTATTGGTTAGGGTTAGGTGTATATGGACTAGGCTAAGTTTATTGTTTAGGTTTTCGAATTAGGTGTGTATGGACTAGGCTAAGTTTTGAAGTTGAGATTTGTTAAGGGTACGGTTTAAGAATTAGGGACATGGATTTCTGGTTCTAATGTACTGTAGGTCAAATAAAGGTTAGATTTAGGGGATATGAGAGCCTCTGTTCAGTTTGTGTGTGTGTGTGTGTGTGTGTGTGTCTGTGTCTGTGTCTGTGTCTGTGTCTGTGTCTGTGTCTGTGTCTGTCTGTCTGTCTGTCTGTCTGTCTGTCTGTCTGTCTGTCTGTCTGTCTGTCTGTCTGTCTGTCTTTACTCACAGGTGTAGCTTGTCTCTGGAGAAGGGATATGAGAGCGTCTTTGTTTGGATATGGTGTGTGTGTGTGTGTGTGTTTACTCACAGGTGTAGCTTGTCTCTGGAGAAGGGATATGAGAGCGTCTTTGTTTGGATATGGTGTGTGTGTGTGTGTGTGTGTGTTTACTCACAGGTGTAGCTTGTCTCTTGAGAAGGGATATGAGAGCGTCTTTGTTCGGTTCTGGTGTGATTGCGTGTTGAATGTTTCTGGGACATCCGGCCGCAGTGGTTTGATCACAGTTTGGTACAACAATGCTACTTTACCCATGATGCCCTGAGGCTGTCTTAACTCATAACTCTGTGAAATCAGACAACACATCACACATTACATAACTGCTGAACTAAATTACCTGATCAGCTACCAGGGGTCTGTTTGTTGGCAAGGTATCAAAAATACCTTTTTGATGGGCACTTTGATCTTCTGAAGTTCTGCCTCTCTGCTCAATGTCGCCCAGGGAACATGTAGCCTGATAAATCCTATACCCTGAGATTTAGACTACACACACACACACACACACACACACACACACACTTGTTATCATTTAACAATTTTATAATTTATTTATTTTTACCTTTGTGATATTTCCATTGAAATCTAGTTCCCTAAAAATTCTACAGAGGGTATCACAAAATGTAATAACAGATTTACCGACAGATTCAGAACTACTTGTAGGCTATTAATGTCAAAACAAGGATACTGTGACGACTGCACCTTCCTCTCCACCCTCCCCTGGGGGGTCGTACTTCAGTAGGGGGACGTCACTGGCCTACTAGCTGCCGTCCCGTTACTCCATGTCTGGTGTTTGTTTTGAACATGCAGCACACCTGCCACCCATTATTCATTATCTATGTGTATATATACTCCTTCAGTTCTGGGTTCGGTGTACTATGTTGATTTGGCTGTATGTTCCATTGCATCTGTGCTGCGTCTCATCAGAAGGAATTTCTGTTATTTTTCTCATGTTGTTTTGAGGCATTTTTTCCTTTTGATCCAAGAGCTTTATCACAATACTTAAAAGTCTTTCCGCCTGTGTTTGTCTCCCCTTTGGAACATCGCAGACACTGAAAAGAGACTAAGGCTTACTATATAAGATGTTCACTGTGCTTTTTGCCAACTCTGGATTATTAAAACTTTACTCACCTAAAAATGCTGTGGTCTCATACAAACGGTGATATGCTTAAGTTGTTTAACACATCTAGATGTGAATAACAGGAAATGAAAGCTGAAATTCTGAACTCTTGTCTCATACTCATCTGTTGATTTTAATGCATTTGATTTGTGTGTAAACACAACCTTCAAAGTGGAGTAAAACAAAAATGACAGTTGATTCCTTTATTAGAAACTTGATAAATTACCTACATTATCTAACTTGACTTGTTTTCATATTATTTTTAACTTTTCAAATAATAATTTCAATTTTTTGTTGGTAGCTTAGAAAAATGACACTTCACTATATTAGATGTCTGTGAGTGTGACATTCATCTACTATCTTCTTGTTTTATGCAGATGCTGAGTATGTTTTTTTGCAATAGTCTAAGCTATTCTGCAATCAAAGTCAATTGGCAATGTGTGTCATTAGGGTTTCAACAGTATGCCAAAATCCTATTATGTTTGTTCCAGTTCACTAACATTAATATAAAAACTGGATTTTTGCTAATTCCTGTGAGTTCAAATGGTGTAAAGGTACCCAAATTAGCACCAGGAAACAACTTCTCGTGCAGTGGACATGCAATCAGTCTAATGGTGACCTTTTTGAAATTTCACCACACCCATCGCTTTTGACCTAGTCTTGGAAAACATTCCATAGGTGTATCTTCTCACTATGAAAACATTCCATAGGTGTATCTTCTCACCATGAAAACATTCCATAGGTGTATCTTCTCACCATGAAAACATTCCATAGGTGTATCTTCTCACCATGAAAACATTCCATAGGTGTATCTTCTCACCATGAAAACATTCCATAGGTGTATCTTCTCACTATGAAAACATTCCATAGGTGTATCTTCTCACTATGAAAACATTCCATAGGTGTATCTTCTCACCATGAAAACATTCCATAGGTGTATCTTCTCACCATGAAAACATTCCATAGGTGTATCTTCTCACCATGAAAACATTCCATAGGTGTATCTTC